>BRDA01030062.1:0-11175 GCA_036984385.1 Crenuchus spilurus | reverse complement strand
GGAGGAAGTGTTGTATAATGTATCAGTGCACAGTACAGGAGGAAGTGTTGTATAATGTATCAGCACACAGTACAGGAGGAAGTGTTGTATAATGTGTCAGCGCACAGTACAGGAGGAAGTGTTGTATAATGTGTCAGCACACAGTACAGAAGGAAGTGTTGTATAATGTATCAGCGCACAGTACAGGAGGAAGTGTTGTATAATGTATCAGTGCACAGTACAGGAGGAAGTGTTGCACAGTACAGGAGGAAGTGTTGTATAATGTACATTTCAGCACATCTGAAAACAGGTTTTTGGAAAGTCTATGTTTAGAGCAGATTTAATCAGAATATAGATTTATGACACTCTTACTGTTCTGACTCTGTTGTTGCTGAGTTTGTGCTGAACTAAAGTCTGTGTAACACTTTTGGCAAAATAATTTAGGTGAGTGTAATTTATAAAAAGTCAGGGCACGTCAAACTACATCAGAGTGTCTGAAAGACCCTCAGACTGCAGAGAGTTAAACACTGTAATACAACTGTAAATAAATAACACAACAAACACAAGTCCTAAAGAACCAGGAAAATATATAAATAAATGTGTAGTGGATACAGAACAAACGTGATCCTATTAAACTCACTGATGTAGTCATTTTAATGAATTTGACGCTGTTCAAATGTTGAAAACAGACTCTTTGAGAAAAATGATTGATGATATTACATTGTATCAGTGTCCTAGATGTGTGTTGTTCAATCACCTCCAGGACTGGAGTTACAGCCGTGGACGAAAGGTAGACCCTCCTCTGTTACATCTGTTCCAGTAGTAAGTAGTGGGAGGTGCAATGCAGAGGGAAAGTGACTGTCTTGGCCTTCGTTACTGTGTCAAACATGAGCCCGGATGAGAAGAGAACCCACACTGGTGAAGACGTTCCCTGATGTGGGACATCCAGTACCAACACTGGTTGGACTCTCTCTGTAGAGCACAGACGACATACACGCCTCAGTGACCCTAGAGTATGTCATCGGCAGTATATCTCCAGTCGGAGCCCAGATTGCAACCTTATGCCTGTGAGCCTAACGTCTGCTACGAGAGCTCCATTTGTCAGCGTCACTGAGCCCTCTGGCTTCATGTTATTGATCCTTATTATGTTTGATCGAGCTGTGTCATCTACAGGGAGGCAGAAACCCTTTCTTGGCTGATCTACCTCGAATTGAAATGCCATTCTGACAGGCTTGAAACATATCAGATGAATGTTAGCAATACATGAGTAGGCGTACCTGCCTTCTTTATAAATTATAAGAAGCAAATGTTCTTGGTAAACACATGCCATACTCATGCTCCCAGTGGATTAGTCCCATCATTCTCCAGCTCAGGTTCTGCTGTAGATAGACCATCGAAGTCCTCAGTTCTCCAGACAGCATCTTTGAGATTTACTATGGACTGGAAGGTTTGTTTGTTGGCCCAATTAGCAAGTCGTCCATGGACTCTCTGGTTTTGAAACAACAGGTAAAGCCCCAGTCCTGAAGCCCTGAGGAAGGTGGTGATGAGGTTCAGAGTTTAGTACACAACAGGAAAGAGAAAGAGAGAGATAGAGATCTCGAGAAAGTCTACAGTCATATTACAAGACTGAAATGCCAGCCAGACTTGCTGACTTCAGAGAGTGTTGAGTTTTGTTACTCAGTGAGGCCAAGAACTACCTACGTTGATCGTGTTTCAGTAGAAAACAGCATGAAAGTGGCATATTTGTAAACAAACAAGCAAAAAGACAAGATATCTTGTTTACGTCATACTTCACATTGAGCTTGAATATCGCCTATATTTTGCTTTAGGAAACGCATCATGGTCACAGTGCACTGATAAGTAACTGCTTGGCACTGGCAATAATCTTATTAATAAATTACCATTCATTCATTCATTCATTATCACACCCGCTTAATCCTTATTAGGGTCGCGGTTAGTCCCCCACCCCCTCACTGGGCGCAGGGCAGGGCATTACACTATTCAACTAAGCCCAGGACAGGGCGCCAGTCCATCACTGGGTGACACACACACACACACACACACACACCTACGGACAATTTTTAGAGTACCCAATTCACCTGACCTCCATGTTTTTGGACTGTGGGAGGAAACCGGAGACCCCGGAGGAAACCCACGCAGACACGGGGAGAACATGGAAACTCCGCTCAGATGGGGAATCGAACCCAAGACCCCAGCGCTGAGAGGCGAACGTGCTAACCACTAAGCCACCGTGCCCCCAATAAATTACCAAATTAAGTATAAATTACAATTCATAACTAGTTTGGAATGAACTTGGATTGGGACGTAACAGATGCCACATGACAGGGTTTATAAATAAGTGAGCACAGTAGTCAGTCGTAGCAGAGTGTAAAACCCTCATCATGGGTGAAGGACATGATGTGACTGATGTCCAAAAGGGCTGATAATAGGGTACCAGGTTAAGCATGGTGGTGGTATCAGAATCCACTAATGTTGTGGGATGTTCTAGAGCCACTCTACAGAAGATGAACTGAGAATGAACACAGGAGCAGCGAGGACAGTGTCAAAAAATCATCTTTTAGCAAGTGAAATCACCTTATTTCTTATTTTGAGCATGTTGTGAGCTTATTATTAGACTATTTAACTTAAAATCGGACATATTTAACTTAAGTAACATTGTTAAGTAAAATGAGTCCAAAGCTTTAAACAACTAAATTATCTGCCAGTAGTGAGGTTTTTTGCTTAAAAAGTTACTTAAAACAGAAAAGATACAAAAGTCTGTCATGAGCTACATCATTAATTCATTCACAAATCTGACCAATCACAGCCCTCCACCTGCAGATAGAAAGAACTAATCTGCATTCTCACTCAAAGCTGCTGATGCTAAGATGCTCCTGTCCCCCCCCCAATGCCACCAATGTGGTCTGTCCTGTTGTCTGCCTACTAGGCAGGATCAGGATGCTCTGAGACCTTTTCAAGGGCGGAGCTAACACCAAAAAATAATAGCTGTGTGATAATTGTACAAATTGAATTATGTAATCAAATATGAGTCTTGTTATGTGTTAAATGATCTTAAATTAAGCTTTTCAACATCCTCAAAATGAGAAATACGAGACATTCTGCCCAGATTTTGGATTTCACTTGCTTGGGTATCATTTATTGCAGTGTATTAATTTTATGCATTTGAATTAAGCTGAAAATTTTATATTTCTAGACTTACATTTGTTGTATAATTCATACATGAATGTTTCCATCAGAGGAAATAAAATATACATGCTTAGAAGTGTGGAAAACATCACAGAGTGACAAAATGTGGATAGTGACCATTTTAGCAAACTCTACACAGGAAACGTAGTCCCAGATTGGATAGATGTTCAACACATGACCACACAACTGTAATTACCCAACATCTGCAGGACGAAAGAGATTATTCACTCATCATTATTAGTTCTGAGGATGTGCACAGGCAGATCCTTCTGAATCTTCCCACAGATGGCCTTGAGGGAAATAGGCAGAAATATCGAACCCAAGCCAAAAAAATCTGAATTGAGCAATAAGGCTTATAATGTGAACGTAGACAAAATATGTTGGAGTGATTGTGGGTGTGGCAGGGGCCGTTACCAGGGGGCGGAGGGGAGTGATGATAGGAAGAACAGTCCTCTCTCAGCGCTTTCATTAGCACTTAAAATGCAAATGAAGAACTGCAACTCTTTGAAGACTCAGCTCTGTTCAGCATGCACGGGGGAGCTGCTACAGCACCGTCAAAGATGGCTGAGAGCAGAGGAGGACCCCTTTTTCCCTTCCTCACAGGGATGTGCAGTCAGATATTAGATCCAGCTCACACAGTGATCACACTTTGAAACAGTCAGATGATAAATCTGAAGGTTTATGACAGAAACACCTGAATCCCGTGTTTCTGATGTAAAGAACAGAGCAATAGAAGGAAGAGAAAATATGAAAGAGGATGAAATCTTTATGATTGTGCTACATGCAAAGGGCAACAAACATTTCATCTGCAGCCATGACTTACGTGCCTGGAATAAAATGTTCCCTCAGCTGCAATGTACATGCAACAAATAAAAAATATTGTACACAAACTCCCCAGATAAAACACCTTGATTTTTTAAATGATTATTTTTATAGTATTTTTAGTGGCCAATTAACCCCGCCCCTTTTATTAGCTCTCCCTATCACTTCTAATGCCCCTGACTCTATTGGGAGGTTGCAGATGAGCACAGGCCTCCTCCGATACCAGTGACGTCAAGCCCCTTTGTTTCCGAACTGCTGGTGATAAATCGCCGACGGGCAGCTAGCGTGTTTGGAGGAAAGCGCAGGTCCACAGTTTTGATGGATCGCCTGATGGATCGAGAGAAAGCTCGGCCAATTCTGCTCTCTTGAGGCCCTGGCTGTTGATGGCAAGCAGCATGATTGGGATTTGAACTCGTGATCCTTGAATCGCAGTGACAGCACCTTAGTCCGCTGAGCCACTTGGGCACAACCTTGCATGTTTATGGTGGTAGTAAGTCCATGCTCCTGCAGATGGCGCTGCACAAGTATGATCAGGTTAAATACCTGTGGGTTCATAGATTGAGAAGAGATGGTACAGTGCAGTGAATGTGTCGTTCATTGAGGACAATGTCCTGTAGACTGGCATTGTTAGCACTGCTGGTAGACCTGTATGACTGTACACTTCATACACCTGCACATTCAGCCACTTCCTTCACACTCTGACCTTTAACCCCCAAATACAATCCAGTCATTAACATCTGCTTTGTGACCCATTTTACACACATTCACTGCACTGTACCACCTCTTCTCATCACACACCCTGCAGGTATTTATAGCCTCATCATCCTCATACAGTGCCATCTGTAGGAGCCTGAAGTTACTACCACCTTAAATGTTGTTTAAATGTGCTTTACTTAGAACTGCACATTCTGTGTTTGCACACCATTCAAGATGCTCGTTCATGTTTATGGCTGATCAGACAAGCAGTAAATGGAGTATAAAATAGATTATGGCAGGTAATTGAATATTTGAGCACAGTGACCATTAAGAAGTTAATGACCTTCAAATAGTCTGTCATTAATGTGAAGCTAAAGTGGCACAATTTCCTGAACAGAATTCTGAGGTCTTTTTGTTTTTCCTAGTTAAAAATCACCCAAGTCTGTGGATCACTTCACTGCTACTGTGCAGTGGAGACAAAATCTGGACTGGGAACTAGATTCAGTCCTGGACATACCAGTCCACCATAAACATGTGTAGAAAGTGTACATATTTGTACACTTAGAACAATAGAACACCCTAAGGTCTTTGACATTTTGTTATCTAAAGTTCAGACTACAGGATAATTGGGCTGATTTGCTACTCCTGACAATTGTAAAAGGTCTCCCAATTTCAGGCTCACCATAACAGATCATCCTGTAGTGAGGGGGGGTCTATAATTCAGTCTTTACCTACCAGTGCAGCCATTGAGAATCATACATATTAAACATGTTCAATATTTAGACTCAGTGTCCTGTAGTGGGGGCTGGAGATAGGGGCGGTTTCTGATATGGGCAGCCACCCAGGGAGCCACAACATCAGAGGCGGCATGAGGACGGCATGCTCCGCCCCTGAGAGGTTTGATGAAGTGCCCTAGGGACCATTAGAGCTAGCTGATGTTCATCTGGGGGGTGGGGTTTGTGTGGGGTGGGCGCCGGAGGGGTTGTTGGCCCAGGGCCTACAAGCACCACTGGGTAGAGCTGATTCTCTGACGTAGACATCATTCCTGAAAGACCATCAACCAATGAGAGCTGAGCTGAGCTGGAGGTGTGTGAGTGTTTACAGGCAACTAAATACATTCAGGGCCGGTGCTGTAGTGTGGGGTCCTTTAAGACTAACAATGATCAATGCCAGTAAAATCAGTGAAAAATATCATTATATATGGGGTGTCTCATGTTTTCTGCACTGCTTAGAATTTTTTAAATCCTGTAGTGTGAACCAGGCTTTAGACAACAGTGAGATCAGATGGAAAGACAAAGGAGACTTCTGCTTAAGTCGCCTGCTGCTCAGATATGTCTCCTGAGTAAACAAGCTCTAATCTCACATGTGTCTCCATTTGAGGTTTAGTGGAGAGAATAAAGTCACACATGCTCAGATTTGCCAAGATATGTTTATCTGCAACTTAATTAATGCCTGTTAGAGAAAAAAAACAGCATAGGCTGGCTACCAGCAAAACCAGCATATGTTACTTTAAAGCAATTTCATTTTTCATATAGCTGCCCACCGGGAATTGTTCTGGTCCTCCGGGTGGCCAGTCTATCACTACCCATCATTTGTATACTGAAACATAAGTATGTACACAGTCATCAGAGTATTATGGACAGAGCAAGTGACTTACCACCTTACAAAAACATCTAATAAAAGAGCAGAACAAAAGAATACAAGAAAATAAAGTAGCAAAACAAAGGCTGAGGCTCCTACAGAAAGAGTGTCAACAGAGCCGAGCCAGGGATATGACTGAAATCCTAAGTATTGTGTTCTTATATACTGTTGTTCTGGGCCTGAGCCAATCAGGGAATTGGAGTTGGTGCCCATCTCATCATTACTAAACCACCAGTAGTTCCAAATCAGCAGATCATATCCATCATCATAGACATTTTACAACAATTTTCTTACAATATTTTTTGGGTATCATGTCATTGACCTTCACCATTAAATCAGTTTATTGATTGCTTCAGCCTGTGAAAGTCAATGGTCAACTCTATGTCACACCTGAGCCTCTCTTATATACATCTCTTGACACCTGCTGCCTATATGTTATTTAAGAAAAACCTTGAACAACACCAACCTAATAGTGTGTTTGGTTCAACGGTGATCCTCAATTGTTGACCCTGTGTTTATTATAGAGGTCCACTGTGGTGCATCCATGGCTCTGTAGCTTTGGAGTCATTGCTCCTCTTTGGCATCAATGGGGAAATCACTGAAATCCATTCTCAGTGCACCTTCAATATGGCGGCTCCAGAACATTCAACAGGGTTAGTGGTTTCTGAGATACTACCACCATCATGCTTGACCCTGTACACTATTATCAGCCCTTTTGGACATCACATCTTTTAAATGATGGTTTTACACTCTGCCTCAACTGACTAGTGTGCTCACTTATTTATACCTGCAGTAAACTCAGTCATGTGGCAGCAGGCCGAGTTTATTCCAAACCTGTAATACTCTGATAGGACTGTATACAGTGGAATTAGTTGGTATTCTTTATCAACTGTGTTTGAGAAGATATATTTTATACAAGTAAAAGGAAAAAGGGCTTCAAAAAGCAAGAATCATTTACATGCGTACAATATACAGACTTGCAAGGACACATATTAATCAAACCAAACCACATCTGCTCGGGGCTTTGATGTAGCTGTGAGAGTAAACACCACTGGTTCCAAACTGGATCTTCTACACCGGAGAAGGTCAAACAAATGTGTTCCTCCTATGCATTTATATTGATCCTAATTTTCACCCATTTGTCTACACACTGTTGACAACATTGATGTGTGTTCGCCCTCATCTGATGAATTATGATCCTTATATGCTGTCCTTACTGGAGATCCCTCATGTTTCTGGCCCGTGGAGAGGCTTCTAATTGCTGTAAAATGAATTCATCCCTGGATTGGGCGTGGGCAGCAAACACAGCAAAAGCGCTAGCATCTGTCAGAGAGCAGCCTCCGTTACGCTCTGTGTATAACCGAGTGGGAGAGAAAAAGAGAGAGAATATGACAAAAGAAAAAGGAAGATATTGATTTTTACAGTTTCTGCTGTTTTTCCTCTTTTTCAACGCTTGTGGATGGACTAAAATGCACCTCCACTGTTATTTTGTAGTATTTGACTTCCTGTACACACCTGGCACAGTCTGGAAAACAACACTGAAGAATGTCCCATGAATAGCAACTACTAAGTCAACTTTGAGCGACCCTACTGGACTGCCAATCTCAGTCAGAATGCCATGAACTATAAAACAAGGAAGATACCATTGAAGGTATGTAGGGGTTCTGATTGTTTTTTTTTTTTTTGTTTTTTTTACTAATTTCTGCGCATTTTATCCCCTTCATCATGTAGTAGTAGCCAATTAGCCCATCCCATCCATTAGGACTCTCCCCATCACTTTACACTGTCCCTGATTCTAGGAGGGTGAAGACATGCATGTGATGGAGCCACCGCCTCTTTTCTAATACACCATCACTGGAGAGCCAACGCGCTCGGAGGAAAGTGCAGGATTCCCAGCTCTGAATGGACCAATCAGTAGACACCTGAGCCAGCAGACATTGCAATGTGAGAGTGATATAGAGAGTGAGAGCGCCATCTTCCTGCCCAGAGAGAGCACTGCCAATTTTTGCTCTCTTGGGCCGACTGTTGATGGCGAACAGCATGACCGGGATTCAAACTCGCGATCCTCTGGACATTGTGTCAGCGTCTTAGTATGCTGAGCCACTCAGGGTCCCGGAATGTCTGATTTTTACATAAAATTGCTTGGTTTCTCGCAATAAATCATGAAATACATCATATTTGGATATAAATATGAAATTAATAATATTATTAATAATATAAATATTGAGTCTGTCCACCTCCCACTGCATGCTCTGACCTTAACTCTTCTTCATCAGCTTTTTTATACTAGGCTGTCCCCAAAAATTAAAATATTGACTATAGAGTAATTTGTGACCCCGCCAGGGAAAACCAGGCCAAAGTCACTGGGCAACTTATTGAGATATCGTGTCACTTACATTAGCGACAAAACTTAGACACTTTTATTTATACTTATACTTAGCCACTTTATACTTCAGGTGTTATTGCTGTAAATGAAAGATAACAGTTTCAGATATTTATTGTAGTTAGGGCTGCCATGATTAGTCAACTAGTCACGATTATGTCGACTATTAAAATAGTCGACGACTAATTTAATATTTGATGCATTGTTTGTTTGGGTTTTTTTACTTTCTTTTTCTCTCCAAACTGGTGCGTTTTTCTCACCTTCCACTGCTGCGCCTGCCTTTCTGTCCTTGACGCACATGCGCAGTAGTGGTAACCGGGGTAGGTAGTGGATGACGTCACAGGACGTTATACAAACAGGCTCATCATGGCTAGCTGGCAACGGAGCTCAAAAGTGTGGGATCATTTTAAGAAAATGAAAGAGAAACGTGTGCAGAACTTGTCTTCCACGGCAGCATAACTGCGATGCACGAGCACCTGAAAAGGAAGCCTGTTGTGGCTGATTGTGACAATGATGAAGAGGGACCGTCATCTCGATAAGCTAAATTGCTAAGTTAGCTGCTAAAATTAGCGTAAACAGAGAGTTAACTTGCTGCTTACTCATATTGATAGATGTAAAAGTTAACATTAGCGATGACGATCTGATTCATTAGCCTTAGCACACATTCATGTGTTTTCTGTAATGTTATAACAGTCATGTGTTTGAATAATGAATAATGAATGAATAATGTTTTCTAACGTTACGTTTGAGTGCTACGTTTACACTTTATGCTAAACAGTTAAATAATTGTTGCAACAAGCTGCATATTTAATTAAAGGTTTAATGAACTATTATCTTAATAGTTTTTATTTTTAGTTAGCATATAGCTGAAATCTAAAGACGATTATATAATAGCAGCTGCATTCTAGTGCGATAAGCTGTATGTTTTATATTCAATTAACGTATGATCCGATTAGTCAACTTATCGTAAAAAATAATTGGTGATTAGTCGACTATAAAAATAATTGTTTGTGGCAGCCCTAATTGTAGTACATATTTTGATCAAAAACAAAACTTAAATTCACAAAAAAGTTGTTTTGAAAAAAAAAACAAATTTTGAAAAAAGAATGATTTTGACCTGTTTTTTCCTGCTGGGCTCACATTTAATTAAAGAAGGTAAAATGATAAATGTTGTAATTATTAAACACAGGTTACACACACTCCAGATTAAATATTTATTTTTCATGAGCTCATACTGATCAACAGTAAAACAAAAAAGCTTAAAAAATATCACTTTAGATGTAATAAATATACAATGTGACAACATTTCACAACATTCTAATTTTGTGATATAGCACTATATATGCAAAAGTTTGAGCACCCACAGTCATAATTTCTGTTACTGTGAAAAGTTAATTGATCTCCAAAAGGCTTAAAGAAACAAATTGTTTCAACATTACCAGCAAGAATTTTGTGTAATATTTTATTTTGTTTTGTCAATTTTTTAAAACTTCAGCACTTTCAGGTAGCTGTTTCCTCAGCTCATCGGCATGTTAGTTAACAGGATTGGTGGAGATCAAGTTGACATCTTTAAAGACCAATAAAACTGGAGAAAACTGCTTGTAAAATTGATTGAAAGACAGATCAAAACCCCTGCCTGAATTCAAGACCTTTAAGGAAGATTGAGCAGACACTGGAGTGGTGCTGTCCTGTTGTACTGGGTGGCAACGTCTGCACAAATATGACCATCATAGATGAGTCATCAGAAGAAAGCCTTTCCTACGTCCTCACCACAAAATTCAGTGCCAGAAAATAGAAAGACTTGGCTACATTGAATAAAAGAATGAAAGGAAAAAAAACTATTGAAGTTGAATTTGGTGAGAATAACAGCTCTTCATCTGATAAGAACAGAGGTGGAAGGATCATGATTTGGGCTATGGCATAGGTAACATTTCACTAGACAAGGGAAGAATGGATTCAAGTAAATATCAGATTTTGAAACAAACATTTCACTGTCTAAAAAAAGCTGAAGATGGCTTCTACAATAGGATAACAATCCTTAACACAACTCAAAATGCATAATGGACATTTTCAAGAGGCTCAAGTTGAAGGTTTTGTCATGGCCCCCCCAAAAAACTAATGGATCCAAACAATGGTGAATAATATTAATACTGACCTGTTGATGGACTGTGGATTAAAAATATCTCAGTCTGATGTTACAGGTGCTAAAAATGCCCAGCATGCAGTTCTTTTCTCCTGATCAGGTAGTGATGCGGTCTGCATGGAGATGTTTTTTTCGCAGCTTTCTTTTTTCATTGTGTCTTCTGAACTGACCATGAACACTTCCTCCTGTACTGTGCACCGATACATTACACAACACTTCCTCCTGTACTGTGCACTGATACATTACACAACACTTCCTCCTGTACTGTGCACCGATACATTACACAACACTTCCTCCTGTACTG
>BRDA01030057.1:0-13389 GCA_036984385.1 Crenuchus spilurus | reverse complement strand
CACACACACGGCTGTGAGAATTTGTGCCTGAAGCGGTGGGCAGCCCTTATCCACCGGCGCCCGGGGAGCAGTTAGGGGGTTAGGTGCCTTGCTCAAGGGCACTTCAGTCATGTCCTGTCTGGGGATTGAACCAGCGACCTTCTGGTTACAAGACCAGATCCTTACCACTAGTCCATGGCTGCCCCTAAAAAGCTGCACCGCTCCCGGAAGCACTGCAATACCGGGTCGATGGTGGAGTGGGCGGAGCAAGCTCTGGTCCCGCCTCCCTGTTCAAAAAATCAATTTAATATGCAGCCCCCATATAGAGGACATATCAGATATTAAGCTGATAAGAACAGATACTACACTTGATCTTAGCCAAAAGGCAGAGAAGCGAGGAAAACAAAGAGAGAGGAAGAAAATAGAGAAGCAGGAAAGAGAAAAATAGAAGAAAAAAAAGTGGCAGGAAAGAGAGGAAGAAAAGAGAGAGGAAAGATTTATATGTGACACCACCAGGGAAAACCAGGCCAAAGTCACTGGGCAACTTATTGAGATATCGTGTCAATATCATGTCACTCACATTAGCGACAAAACTTAGCCACTCAGTATTGTTGCTGTAAATGAAAGATAACAGTCTCAGATATCTATCCTAGTACATATTTTCATCAAAAACAAAACTTAAATTCACAAAAATGTTGTTTTGAAAAAAACAAATTTTGAAAAAATAAAAAGACTTTGACCTGGTTTTCCCTGGCGGGGTCACATATGCAAATCTCTTCTACACTCTTCTGATGGCCTTCCCTGTACCAGCAGTCTAAAAGCAGTCCAGGGCCTTAACAACCCTTATGATAAACACAAATCATATTGTTTTGGCATGTATTTCTGAACCGCGACCCTAATAAGGATTAAGCGGGTGTGATAATGAATGAATGAATGAATGTATTTCTAATATTCTGAAAATATGGACTTGTAGATTTATTGTTTTTTTTGTTTGTTTTGTTTTGTTCATAATCATCATGTGATCCAGCTCCATCATCAATTAAGATCAGGTGATCCAGCTCCATCATCAATAAACATCAGGTGATCCAGCTCCATCATCAATAAAGATCAGGTGATCCAGTTCCATCACCAATTAAGATCAGGTGATCCAGCTCCATCATCAATAAAGATCAAGTGATCCAGCTCCATCATCAATGCAATTCAGGTGATCCAGCTCCATTGTCAAAAAGGTTCAGGTGATCCAGCTCCATCATCAATTAAGATCAGGTGATCCAGGTACATCATCAATAAAGAACAGGTGATCCAGCTCCATCATCAGTAAAGTTCAGGTGATCCTGCTCTATCATCAAAAAAATTCAGGTGATCCAGCTCCATCATCAATACAGATCAGGTGATCCAGCTCCATCATCAACCACCATGTTTAATAGATTATATTCAGCAGTTTCTTTACTCCACCCCACTTTGAATAATTTTTTACCTTTTATTTGGTTTCTCTATGTCCGTCTGAAGTTCGTTTGCCAGTCAGTGCTTTAAAGTGAATTTTGATGAACATAATGATATATTCAGGTACCTGGTTAGACATGTCATCTAAATAAACAGTAAATAAACATTATAAAGAGCAGTGTTAAGTAGTAAAGTTGTGTTAGTGACCCTGTAGACTGAGTGAACAGTAGTATGTAACACCGGTTATGTTCTGGACTTTTTGACCCCTGCTCCACTCAGCCACTCTGTTTACTTCACTCTCTCCGGGTTACCATGAGCGACACACATATTCCAGTTTGTGAGTCAGCAGCTTCTGAAATATATAAACCAGAAGTGTGGAGAGAGTGAGCGAGCAAGAGCGAGGGAGTGATATAAGGCAGGACGCATGAATCTTGTTTGGTCCCAGAATCTCCAGATTCGATCAATGCCAAAACCTGTTCCCCTTCACTGCAGCTGGAAAGTGAAACATGAATGAGTGGTCATCAGGGGCTTCTTATCATCACCCCACCAGTGAGCATGCCCAATGTGCCGTTACAATACATCACCAGCAGGTGTCCTACTGATGCTCCATCCGTCTCCGTCAGTAGGCCCCAAGGCTCTTCTGACAGAAAGGCATCTGTGAATATCATTTGATAACAGTAGACTTTTGGCACAACCCAAAGAGCTGAAAGAGCTTCCAGCTTGGAATGGTCTTTTAGGAAAAACAATGCAAGTTTCCTTGCTTTACCCCAAATGTATCAATCATGTCCATGTCAGAATCACTGCTGTCCATCACGCAAATATTATCTAGGCAACAGTGGTCCTGTGTCAGGAAATGACCAGTGATGAATGATGCAGAACGGCTGATAGACTACACAGTCTGAGCTGTGCATCCTTTTCAGTCTTGTTTCCTACCAGTGGTTCTTCCTAATGTAACAAATTTCTTCCTTCTGAGTCTTGGCTCCTCTCAGATGCTGTTCCTCATCTTTCTTCTTAGTCTTGGTTCCTCTCAGATGTTGTTCCTCATCTTCCTTCTGAGTCTTGGTTCTTCTCAGATGCTATTCCTCATCTTCCTTCTGAGTCTTGGTTCTTCTCAGATGCTGTTCCTCATCTTCCTTCTGAGTCTTGGTTCCTCTCAGATGTTGTTCCTCATCTTCCTTCTGAGTCTTGGTTCTTCTCAGATGCTGTTCCTCATCTTCCTTCTGAGTCTTGGTTCCTCTCAAATGTGGTTCCTCATCTTCCTTCGGAGTCTTGGTTCCACTCAGATCTTGTTCCTCATCTTCCTTCTGAGTCTTGTTTCCACTCAGATCTTGTTCCTCATCTTCCTTCTGAGTCTTGGTTCTTCTCAGATGCTGTTCCTCATCTTCCTTCTGAGTCTTGGTTCCTCTCAGATGCTGTTCCTCATCTTCCTTCTGAGTCTTGGTTCTTTTCAGGTGCTGTTCCTCATCTTCCTTCTGAGTCTTGGTTCCTTTCAGATGCTGTTCCTCATCTTCCTTCTGAGTATTGGTTCCTCTCAGATGTTGTTCCTCATCTTCCTTCTGAGTCTTGGTTCCACTCAGATCTTGTTCCTCGTCTTCCTTCTGAGTCTTGGTTCCACTCAGATCTTGTTCCTCATCTTCCTTCTGAGTCTTGGTTCTTCTCAGATGCTGTTCCTCATCTTCCTTCTGAGTCTTGGTTCCTCTCAGATGTTGTTCCTCGTCTTCCTTCTGAGTCTTGGTTCCACTCAGATCTTGTTCCTCATCTTCTTTCTGAGTCTTGGTTTCTTTCAGATGCTGTTCCTCATCTTCCTTCTGAGTATTGGTTCCTCTCAGATGTTGTTCCTCATCTTCCTTCTGAGTCTTGGTTCCACTCAGATCTTGTTCCTCATCTTCCTTCTGAGTCTTGGTTCCACTCAGATCTTGTTCCTAATCTTCCTTCTGAGTCTTGGTTCTTTTCAGATGCTGTTCCTCATCTTCCTTCTGAGTCTTGGTTCCTCTCAGATGTTGTTCCTCATCTTCCTTCTGAGTCTTGGTTCCACTCAGATCTTGTTCCTCATCTTCCTTCTGAGTCTTGGTTCTTCTCAGATGCTGTTCCTCATCTTCCTTCTGAGTCTTGGTTTTCATTCTTGGTTCCTATCACTGGTTCTTCCTCATGTCCACTCAGATCTTGTTCCTCATCTTCCTTCTGAGTCTTGGTTCCTCTCAGATGTTGTTCCTCATCTTCCTTCTGAGTCTTGGTTCCTCTCAGATGATGTTCCTCATCTTCCTTCTGAGTCTTGGTTCTTCTCAGATGCTGTTCCTCATCTTCCTTCTGAGTCTTGGTTTTCATTCTTGGTTCCTATCACTGGTTCTTCCTCATGTGCTTATGTAATGTCATCCCTTTGAGTCTTGGTTCCTCTAAATGCTGTTTTTGTAGGGAGTTTTTCTGATAGTATCTGAATTACTGATGCAGAAGGTTTTGGATTTAAAATTGCTTTGAGATCACATTTGTTCGTACAGAAGGGAACTGAAGTGAGTAGAAGGTGTTCTCTGGAGTGTTTTTGATTGGACTCAGCAGATGGTTCTGTGGTAAGCTTGGCCCACCCAGGGAACGTGAGCTTTTGGAGACTTCCCTTTACATCATCCTGTCTGCATGACCTCATGGTGCTACTGAGGTAAGAACATGCTGAGCTCAAGAGACTCTAGAGTGTTGATATAAAGTCCCTGAGAGAGTGAGGCAGGAAAATACAGCACAGAGAGAGAGAGAGAGAGAGAGAGAGAGAGAGAGAGAGATCATAATATTCCTAGCAGGGGTGTAATGTATATACCCAGTATCAAGACTAAACAATACTTAATGGATTAAATGAGAACATATCTACAGTGAGACACACTATGAAGTCTTAGGTAAACAACGTTGTAATGTCTAATAGATGCCGTAACACCTGAACACCTTTAGAGGGCAGTGTTGGGTATTACATACATACTTACATACATATACATATAATACATAAAGACCATATTATTATTACCAGTAACTGTATAAAGAATGGACACATCATCTCTAAAAACTTAGATAACTCCTACTGGCTGGCTGCAGTATGATGTGTAGCTCCGCCCATTCCCATTTGTTTCTATAACAGAGCAGCTCATGTTCAGTCATTTTTCTCCTCTAAATAGTGTTTCCGTCTACACTGCCTGTCTAACAGTTAGTTGTCGCTATGCAAATATTGGTATAATTTTAATTTGCACCCAAAAATAGTGTTTAAAACATGATTCTTCTATTTTGTAAGAAAGTGTGGTTACACAGACTTGGGGAGAACCTGCTGCAGCCAGGGTTGCCAGTTTGCTGTTTTGCCCGTTTTTCCTCCCAATGGGCTAGTTTGAAAATGCATTTGAGGGGGACAGTTCAAATGTCTAGGTGAGGGGTTTTTTTTTTTTTTGTTATTTGTTTTTGCAACATTCAAAATTACAAAATATAATAATATTAGTAACATTTTAATGATAAAATAACAATATTACTGATAATGAAATTGTAATCAAAATGTATAAATTAGCATACACAATTAATTAAAAACAATAATGGCATTCTATTATTTTTTCCTGCTAATCATTAGTGTAGTGAGCATTTCTGTTGCACTGCAGTCATAAAATATGAGAAAACAGTAGTAGAGGGCTTTTTTCAAGCCCTCTAATGAACTGAAGTTGCATGTTCAGTCCTTCACAACAGCTAATATGTAGACATTGAATTTTAATATAACTAAAGTGTGGATAATTTTTGACTCACTCTCTTATGTAAAGAACATATATTTTCTCTGATCAATCAGAAACACCATATAAGATTGAATAAAATACAAATAAGCATAAATACAGTAAAAAACTCAGTATATCACTCTACATTAAAATTAATCACTGGTGACCCTACAGCACGCATCACTGTTTACTCTATGAAAAAACGTTGGCTGGTCATCTCTAGTTGTGCGTAGGGAACCACACTGGTTTATTTTTAAAGCTCTTACTGGTCACTGTATATCACAGCAACACTTACTAAAATAACACAAAGTACAATATTCATTCCAGTGAATGGATCACACTTCTGGTACTGAGAGTTTTTAGATAACTGTGAAAATCTTTTAGCTCCAGTGTACCAGTGAGCTGGAACTCACTACAGGAAACTCTAAAGCTCCACTCACTGGTGTCATTTCATCATTTTAAATTCTTAATCACTAATGACCTCCACTCAGCCGGTCACTGTTTTATTTTACTGTTTTATATTATTATGTATTTTATTCAGTTATATTTTAGTTATGCATTTGTCTCTATTTATTCTGTACTTATTTATTCCTGAAGACCTGTTTTTATTTTATGTTTTAATTAAATTATTCATTTTATTTATTATCTATCTTTTGTGCCTTGTCTGCTTATCATTTTTACTATTTTACTTAGTTTGTTTAAATGGATTTCTCTTTTACATCAAATTACCATCATTTTTTTACTTTGTATTTTATCTTGTTTATAGATACTGTATATAGATTAATTTTTTCATTTTGTTTTACTTTGACTACTTTGTATGAGTGACAGTCTCAATGAAAACACAAGTTTAAATAAAGCTGATTGATTGATGTTTTGTTACTTTTAGAGATCAGTTAATCTACCAGCTTACTCACTTAACTATAATAATAATAATAATAATAATAATAATAATAATAATAATAATAATAATAATACATTTTATTTATAGCCACCTTTCTAGACACTTAAGGTCACCTTACATATCAATAGAAATATAAAGAAAAATAAAAATAAAATATAAAATAAAGTATAAATAAGTTAAAAACACAGTGTAAAAATAAGATTTGTAAATGCAATAAAAACAGCCAAGGCAGATGAGATCAAGTCAAATAAGCTAATCTGAACAGATGGGTTTTTAATTTAGATTTGAAGAGTGAAACTGAATCAGTGTTATGAAGATCTGGTGGGAGTGAATTCCATAGCTGAGGAGCAGAGCAGGTAAAAGCTCTGCTCCCCATGGTAACTAGACAGGCAGGGGGAACAGTTAAGTGAATGGAGGAAGACGATCTAAGAGTGCGGATGGGTGTGGAAATGTGAAGAAGATCTGAAAGATATGGAGGTGCAAGATTATGAATAGCTTTGAATGTTAATAGAAGTATTTTGTAGTTGATGCGTTGAGTGATGGGGAGCCAATGTAATTGATGTAGGGTGGGAGTGATATGATGAATAGAAGGAGTGAGTGTTATAATACGAGCAGCTGAGTTTTGTAGCAGTTGAAGATTATGAAGAGTTTTTTGAGGAAGACCAAACAACAAAGAATTACAGTAATCTAAATGTGAGGTAACTAAACTGTACAATGTACATGGATGGAAGTTGTTTGTGAGGTAAGGGAAGAACGAAGACCATTGATGTTACGGAGATGGAAATATGCAGATCTGGTAATATTATTAATATGTGAGGTGAAGGAAAGAGTGCTTGAGTGGAAGGAGAGATGACAGAGTTTTCTATGGGGATCGAGAATTTAGAGAATTTATTAGAAGTGGATTTTGTGCCAATTAAGATTAATTCTGTTTTATCACTATTTCATTTGAGAAAATTTCAGGTGAACTATGATTTTATATCAGAAAGGCAGTTAATAAGGGAGGGAAATGAGAGTGCTGAGTTAGGTTTGCTAGAAAGATAGAGCTGGGTGTCATCGGCATAACAGTGGAAGTGAATATGATGTTTGCGAAATATGTAACCAAGGGGAAGAAGGTAAATGATAAAAAGGAGAGGCCCCAGAACAGAGCCCTGGGGTACACCAGTGGTTACAGGGACTGTGTTGGAGGTGAATGACTTTAACTGAATAAACTGAGAATGGCCAGACAGATATGAGCAAAACCAGTTGAGGGGTGTGCCAGTGATGCCAAAAGATGCAAGTCTATCCAGAAGAATGGAGTGTGAAATAGTATCAAAGGCCGCACTCAGGTCAAGCAGTAGCAGAATGGAAACCAAACCAGAGTCAGCAGCAAGAAGAAGGTCATTAGTGATTTTAAAAGCTGTTTTGGTACTATGAAAGGGACGAAAGCCAGAGTGGAATTGTTCACATAAATGATTACAGGAAAAATGAGTATGAAGTTGGGCAGAAACTATTTTTTCTAGAATTTTAGTGATGAAAGGGAGATTAGAAATAGGGTGAAAATGTTTGAGGTTATTTCTATCTAAACCAGGTTTCTTAAGTATAGGAGTCACAGCCGCTGTTTTGAGAAGAGCTGGAACTGTTCCAGTGGTAAGGGAAAAGTGAATAATATTGGTGATGAGGGGTGAAAGAGAGGGGAGGGTCTTTTTTTACAAGAATAGTAGGAAGGGGGTCTAATTGACAGGTTGAAGGTTTAGATTTTTGAATGAGTTTGGAAATTTCATTAACTGAGGGTAAAATGAATGTTGAAAATAAGTGGATGGGAAAAGATAGGACTGGGGCAGGTAAAATTGGAGTTGAGGTGGATAAAAGCTGCTGATGAATTTGTTCAATTTTTGAAGTGAAAAATGAAGCCATAGTGTTACAAAATTCAGAAGAGTATAGATGTGGTGGAAGTGAGTCTAAGAGTTTTGTGGAATTTCTAAGTAAAGAAAAAAAAGAGCCTTTGGGTTATCTTTGTTTGAATTAATTAGTTCAGAATAGTATGTGGATTTAGCCTTAGTGATAGAGTCTTTATAATGAAGTAAGTGATTTGTATACAGCTCATAATGGATAAGTCCAGTTTTCTTGTAAAGTCTTTCAAGTTGTCGTCCTTTAGCTTTTAACTGTCTCAGAGTGGGAGTAAACCAGGGTGCAGTGAGAGTGAAAGACACTGATCGAGTTTTGAGTGGAGCCAGATTGTTGAGAATATTTTGAAGACAGTTGTTATAGTGTGAAACCAGTTCATCAGGGGAAGAGAATGATCACTAGACAGACTGTTGATACTGGAAGATAGGTCAACCAAACTGATGTCCTTAATTTTGCGGTAGGTTATAGTGTGCTGCGGATTTACATTGAAAAGCATAAGATTGACATTAAACGATAACAGCATATGATCAAAGTAGGGAAGGAAGTCAGCTTGACAATCCATAAGTGTGACACCTGAGCAACAAATTAAATCAAATATATGCCCTTTATTACGTGTAGGAAAATCAGTATATTGTTGTAGACCAAAGCTGTCCAAACAGGAGATGAAATTTTTGGTAAGAGCATTATTGACATTATCTATATGCAGGGGCAGATTTAACCAACACACAAACCACACAATTGCTTGGGGCCCCAGAGATCAGGGGGCCCCCTGTTGGCCAAAAGAGGTTGGCAAGAAAAGACCGTTTTGGTTCTCTACTGATTTTTCCGTCCAAAATCAGTGTTATGCTATATTAAAAAGAGACGAAACTTTTGCACGCCTCTGCGTATACACGAGTACTATAAAATTTAAAGCTGGACAGTTTAGTTTATTATAAATGTATCTGCCTCACTCTGCCACAGGGGGGAAACAGAGGACCAGGTACCAGAGTGTTATGAGGAGCTGCTATAGCTTCCTCTGCCTTTAGAGGGAGAAAGAGAGTCATCTGTCTGAGGTTCTGCTGAGTGCGATCTATTTTCTGGTTCTCAATTCTGAGATGGTAAGTTTGTTCAGGCCTTTGAGTTTTGTGTGTTGGGCTTGTTTGAGCTTTATAATGTATTGCAGCTTTGAGACCAACCCTGAGACAAAACATCATAAAGATGTTCAGCTTCATCTGAGCTATATTCAGACTGCCCAAATCTGATTGATCTAGATTGTATCCAGATTAATGTTTGTTAGTCCAGACAGCTATAGACCAGTTATTTGAAATGTAATTACCAATCAGATTTGTGCTGATATGTCTTGTGAGTGTGTGTGGCCACTCAAATCAGATTTTTAATTGTCTGTCACGTCACTCACAACGTAACAAAAACAGCACGTCAGAACCAGTGACAAGTAATCTTTTTTCATTCATTAATTTTCAAATTTATACTTTTAAAGCATTTCTTTTGAATATATTTGTATATATTATTACTATTTTAATAATATACGAAGAAAATACCTTTGTAAATGTAAGCATTTAACAGTTAAAATGTAATACTTTTACTTCTACTCTGCTGTAATCTATATTTTCAGATCCTAACACTGAATCTTCTAATATTATCTAAGGCAACCCCAGCTCTAGTTTTTCTACTGTGTTACTGTAAGAGTGTTTTAGTTAGTTTATTTGTTTGTTTGTTTGTTTGTTTTGGTGTTTGTGGTGCATTTTAATGTAGTCCGAAAACTACAAACCTGGCAACCCTGAATTCACGTCCCCAGCATGGCTGTAGTTACTGATGCCTACACCATTAAAACTCAACCCAAGCAGATATACCCTTGATATCTCGATGGGCAAATCAGATCTGATCTCTTACTAATACCAGTGTGAACTAACAGGAAGTAATCTGATTTACCTACAGTGTGCCTCCAGCACATTGGCCTGTAGAGATATCTGGAAGGATGGAGCTCCATCCAACCGTGGGCATGAGTTGGAGTCCCTGAATGAGTACAAGCAGTGTCCTCACAGCATTGTTCCAACACCTAGTGTAGACTTCTCAAAAGACAACATCCTCTATTAATGTCCTTAATGAAGAAACACCTAGACCAGGTGTATAAATACTCTACCATCTCGCAGTCTCAGAAGCAGATCATTTACAGTGTCGGCCACTCGATGGCGCCGAATGAGCTGGTTAGGTCACACATACAGGACAGAGACAGCGGGTTATGTGCAGATATATTTCACAGCTCAAAGGACCTGGTCTTAACCCCGTGACAGGTCTGATACTGAGCTGATGAGCTGAGTCAGGTGTGCAGGTGTGGAAGGAAGTGCTTGTGGTTCACCTGTTGATCTCTCATACACCTGTAACACCTGTATCACACTGATGACTAATGCACAATAATGATGGGCTGAAATACTTGAGAAACTTTATATAGACCATAAATTGAACATAATCACGCAAAACTCACCTGGGTATCTAGAATAGGCTGAACATTGTTGCTATTTTGCAGTAACCCTTTAAATTCCCAGATTTTGTATATTCTAAGGTTCTTTAGAATTTAAGACCTGTTGGCCATTAAAAGGAAACTTCATTAACCTTTAACCTTTAACCATTGACATTAACCTCTCTGGCTAATTCAGTTGGTGACATTTAATGTCAACATTTTTATGTGAAACGCTTCTACACAAACTTAGTGTTTCTTTACAATGGTCGTTATAGGAAACGGATGTCACGGAGGTGATGATAACCAGACGTCATAATAGTGGTGATGGTAATGAGAGTGACAATGGCGGTGATGGTATCTGGATGTCACAACAGTACAAATGGAAACCAGACGTCATAATAGTGATGATGATAACAAGACTTCACAGACTTCTACACAAATAAATGTTTTATTCCAATCTGAAATCAGTAATGAATCTTTTAGTGTTTATATGTATTGATGGTGATAAATATGAAAAAAAAGAGTTGTATTTGGGGACTATTTCACCATACAGCACTCTATGTGTGTCCCTCTGCCATGAACATTTTTTAAATATATGTTTTAGTCCCAAAATCTTCTCAAAACTATCATAAAGTCATGTTTTTAAAAGCTTATGTTCAGAGTATTGATATAAAAAGTTTCATTCACAGTGGTGGTGATAGGAACCAGATATCTGTGGAGTTACAGTGTTGGTCTTTAAGATGAGGACTTACAGTCCATTGTATAAAATGAGGAGTTACAGTGTTAGTACATAAGGTAATGTGTTACAGTGTTAATGTATTAAATTGAGTTACAGTGTTAGTGTATAAAATGATGATATACAATGTTAGTGTATTAAATTATGAGTTACAATGTTAGTGTATAAGATGATGAGATACAGTGTTAGTGTATAAGGTGAGGAGTTACAGTGTTTTGCATATAAAACGAGGAGTTAGTGTTACTGTATTAAATTGAGGTAGTGTTAGTGTATAAGGTGAGGAGTTAAAGTGTTTTGCATATAAAATGAGGAGTTAGTGTTACTGTATTAAATTGAGTTACAGTGTTAATGTATAAGGTAATGAGTTACTGTGTTATTGTATTAAATTGAGTTACAGTGTTAGTGAATAAGATGATGAGTTACAGTGTTAGTGTATAAGATGATGAGATACAGTGTTAGTGTATAAGGTGAGGAGTTACAGTGTTTTGCATATAAAATGAGGAGTTAGTGTTAGTGTATAAAATTGAGTTAGAGTGTTAATGTATTAAATTGTGTTACAGATACAGTGTTAGTGCATAAGGTAATGAGTTACAGTGTTACTGCTTTAAATTGAGTTACTGTGTTATTGTATTAAATCATGAGTTACAGTGTTAGTGTATAAGGTGAGGAGTTACAGTGTTGGTGTATAAGGTAATGAGTCACAGTGTTACTGCATTAAATTGAGTTACTGTGTTATTGTATTAAATCATGAGTTACAGTGTTAGTGTATAAGATGATGAGATACAGTGTTAGTGCATAAGGTAATGAGAAACAGTGTTACTGTATTAAATTGAGTTATGTCGGTGTATAAGGTGAGGAGTTACAGTGTCGGTGTATAAGGTGAGGAGTTACAGTGTTGGTGTATAAGATGATGAGTTACAGTGTTAGTGT
Organism: Crenuchus spilurus; assembly: GCA_036984385.1. Taxonomy (NCBI): domain Eukaryota; kingdom Metazoa; phylum Chordata; class Actinopteri; order Characiformes; family Crenuchidae; genus Crenuchus; species Crenuchus spilurus. Next base: position 1,333 of record BRDA01030057.1, on the reverse strand, counting down.
ATTAAATTGAGTTACTGTGTTATTGTATTAAATCATGAGTTGCAGGGTTGATGTATAAGGTGAGGGGTTTCAGTGTTTGTGTATAAGATGATGAGTTACAGTTTTAGTGTATTAAATTGAGTTACTGTGTTATTGTATTAAATCATGAGTTACAGTGTTAGTGTATAAGGTGAGGAGTTACAGTGTTGGTGTATAAGGTGAGGGGTTACAGTGTTGGTGTATAAGATGATGAGTTACTGTGTTATTGTATTAAATCATAAGTTACAGTGTTAGTGTATAAGGTGAGGAGTTACTGTGTTATTGTATTAAATCATAAGTTACAGTGTTGGTGTATAAGGTGAGGAGTTACAGTGTTGGTCTATAAGATGATGAGTTACTGTGTTATTGTATTAAATCATGAGTTACATTGTTAGTGTGTAAGGTGAGGAGTTACAGTGTTGGTGTATAAGGTGATGAGATACAGTGTTGGTGTATAAGGTGAGGAGTTACAGTGTTGGTGTATAAGATGATGAGATACAGTGTTGGTGTATAAGATGATGAGATACAGTGTTGGTGTATAAGGTGAGGAGTTACAGTGTTGTTGTATAAGATGACGAGTTACTGTGTTGGTGTATAAGATGATGAGTTACTGTGTTGGTGTATAAGATGATGAGATACAGTGTTGGTGTATAAGATGATGAGATACAGTGTTAGTGTATAAGATGATGAGTTACCGTGTTAGTGTATAAGGTGAGGAGTTACAGTGTTAGTGTATAAGGTGAGGAGTTACAGTGTTGGTGTATAAGATGATGAGATACAGTGTTGGTGTATAAGATGATAAGATACAGTGTTGGTGTATAAGGTGAGGAGTTACAGTGTTGTTGTATAAGATGATGAGTTACTGTGTTGGTGTATAAGATGATGAGATACAGTGTTGGTGTATAAGATGATGAGATACAGTGTTGGTGTATAAGATGATGAGATACAGTGTTAGTGTATAAGGTGAGGAGTTACAGTGTTAGTGTATAAGGTGAGGAGTTACTGTGTTAGTGTATAAGATGATGAGTTACTGTGTTAGTGTATAAGATGATGAGATACAGTGTTGGTGTATAAGATGATGAGATACAGTGTTGGTGTATAAGATGATGAGATACAGTGTTAGTGTATAAGATGATGAGATACAGTGTTAGTGTATAAGGTGAGGAGTTACTGTGTTGGTGTATAAGGTGAGGAGTTACAGTGTTAGTGTATAAGATGATGAGTTACTGTGTTAGTGTATAAGATGATGAGATACAGTGTTGGTGTATAAGGTGAGGAGTTACAGTGTTGGTGTATAAGATGATGAGATACAGTG
>BRDA01030049.1:10000-24627 GCA_036984385.1 Crenuchus spilurus | reverse complement strand
GTCGAATGCCTTTGTGAAATCAATAAAACAGAAATACAGTTCCTGATTCCTTTCTCTTGCTTTCTCCAAGATGATCCGGAGGTTTGTGATCTGATGCCGAGTGCCTCTTCTTGGTCTAAATCCAGCTTGTTCTTGGGCAATTTCCCCTTCAGGCTTAGACTGCATTCGTTTTAATATCACTCTCAACTTGATCTTGCTAGCATGTGAGACCAGTGCAATGGTCCTGTAGTTCTTGCACTGGAGCAAGTCTCCTTTCTTGGACAGTGGGATGAAGTGTGATTGCGTCCATTCTTCTGGCCAAATTCCGGTTTCGCAAACTTCCATACAGACCTCATGGAGCTTATTCAATGTGGTCTCTCCACCAAACCTGAGCAGTTCAACTAGTTCCTTACAGTAGTTTTTCCATCGTTGACACACCTTCTTTGGTTCCACAAGTTTCATCCCATCTTTGTCCTTGATGGCTACTGTGCAAGGCTGGAAAGGTTTGGTGAGCTTCTTTACTACCTCAAATTGTTTGCTCAATGGTAATTCCTGACACTGTCCTTGTTGCTCTTATGTTCATTATAAAGATTATATAGTTTTATGTGGTGTGTCAGTTGCTGTTTACTACTCGCCAGAGTCATTGTTCCCCTCTGGCATCATGGGGCACCAACTGTTTCTGAGATACTACCACCACCATGCTTGTACCCTATTATCATGCCCTTTTAGACATCAATCACATCGCGTCCTTTGTCCATGATGATAATTTTACACTCTGTTACAACTGACTGGTATGATCACTTAATTATACATGCAGCAAACATGACATCTGTGATGTCTCATGCTGAGTTCCAAACCAGGAGTGGTCATAATATTTTGATATGCCCATGTACATTTTTACTGTAAAAATCAACAATTATTTAAAATAACAATAAAGTATGCAACCCAAAACTTTAAACTGAATGTATCAATCAATTTATCAATCTAAATGTATGCCCAATAATAATAGCTGATCATTTTACAAGTCAGTTTATTGATTTACAAGGAAATACAGTGGAACCTAAGTTTTCATCATTAATCTGTTCCAAAGTGCCTGATGATAAACAAAATGAATGATAACTGAAGCCATATTTCCCATAAGAAATCATGTAAATCCAATTAATCCATTCCAGACACTCCAAAATTATTAACCATAAATTCACTTTATCAGTGGCGGGCCATCATTGCCTTCAAGGCCTTTTCTGCTGGACTACAAAATATCTGAATCACAAACTGATATTAATTATATTTTGTCCATGAATACTTACTAAATAATTTCAAATGGTCTGTCTGCTTCCTTTTATATCTTTTCCAATGGTTTTGCTGTTTCCAGACATATATTTTCATATTAAAACATCACATTAATCATATAAAACCAATCACATTTTAGCCATCATTTGTTGCCAGGCAGTGTCAAAGTCAAAGAAGTCTGCCCGAAGGCCCTCAGAATCCATTCTGCAGGTTCTCTAACACAAAATACATGTCAATGAAATTGTTGCTTCAACCAATCAGATTTTTTGTTGGTATCACCAGGGCCCTCTAGCAGGTGTATGGCAACGTCATGGCTTTCAGATCCATTGATTGATAGTCTGGATTGGTCTATTTTGTCAAACGAAAAGCTCAACTTTTAGCATTAACTTCAATTGCAATAGAAAAGGACTTCTTGATGGAAATGAAGCGCACGGATAATCTGTACGACAGAGTAATTGCACTGTTTTTGAGGAAAAAGAGGATAGATTTTTTTTACAAATAATCAGACTTTTTTGGTGAGTAAAATGTTGCTATTTTCCTAAATAAAATAGCAAGTTTAAGCAGTTATTATTGAGGTTTTTTTATTCATGTTGCGGCTGTAGCTGCAGTAGAAGGAGATTTTTTTCACCCCTGGTTTGTTTATTCAATAAAGGCATGTATTAAGGCTACAGGAGTTATCTATCTGTGATGCAATGGCTCTTTATACTGTATTTCTGCATATTAAATGAAATGCATGGGTTTTTTTAAGCATAAATTGATGTCTGAGTATTATATTGATTCAGACAGAGCATTACTGAAGGTGTAGATGTGAAATGCATGATCCACCAGTGCACTTTATAGCATCTCGGCTGCTGTTTTCACACTGTTTTCATGTGGTAGCACTGCAAGTCATTGCTATAGTGTGACATGTTTTTGTTTGTTTTGAGCATTATTATTTGGATGCCAGAATGAACGACAAATGCATGAGTGAATGAGGAATGTGAGTGTGGATGACGAAAGTGTGGGTGGATGCTTTGTTTTTGCAAAATTAGCAGCAAGTCATGTGGGAACACAAACAAAACCAGGGTTCCATTCCATTTATTAGCAAATAATATATCACCCTCCAAGATTTCATGCATCCCTAGATTTTAGTGCAAAATGTTTTGCGTATTTACTGAATTAGACACCAAAATAAACTTGCCCAAAATTTCTTATTGTGAATCATGACTTATTCTTACCAATCTGTTCAATTCATTACAGCACACTAAGGTTTGTGCAGGAACCTTAACTGCTGATTTCCCTGTGCTAAGCGCTTTCATTAGCAATATATGGTCATAAAAATGTTACATTAAGCGATTATGTCTGAATCCTCCTGGCAAATAATACTTGAAGAAAACCAATGCAAACATTCAAAAAGTAATGTTAGGTTAAACTAATAGGCTGTAGGCCATAACAGACCATTTCAGTTCATCATAAAAAAGCTTAACAGACCAACAAGTTGAGTTATTTCTCAATCATAGCTCATTGAAATAAACATCAAGCATGCCTGAAAGTTTTTCAGATATTTTATGATTTGAATCTGATGGTGTACAATATTTTTAAAAAATAGGTTTTTGTCACTTTTTGACATGAAAATAAAATGTTCTAACTTGTTGCTAGAGTGATGTTGAATATACGGTAATTAGCCAAAACATGAGCACATATGCAGTGACTGAAGTTTATGATCTCATAACAGTGGTGCATGTAAAGGTCTGATTTTGACATTATATGGACAAAAGTACTGGAACACCTGCACATTTATTGTTTGTTTCCCAAATTAAGGGCATTAAAAAAGTTTTTCCTGCTTTTGTTGTTTAACTCTCTCATGTCCAGGGAAGATTTTCTATAAGATATTGCAAGAGTGTTAGTAAGGTTAGGATGTTGAATGATCAACACTCCACTGCATCCCCTCTCACCCAGAAGCACTGGATGGAGCAAAGGATGTCAAGGAAGTTCAGTTCCACTGCTCCATAGCTCAATGCCCATCCCTGTAGCCCACACCTGGCATTATACATGGTTACAATAATCTCATGTTTAGTCCTATTTTATTGGCAGTGCTCCTCTACAGGGGACTAGACAGGCTGTGTGTGTGTTTACATCTGTGTCAACTTACAGTAGCGGAATGCTTTCATTATAAGAGGTGTCTACAATCCTTTAGACATAATAGTGTATGTTAGACAGTAAAATAAGTCGGGTCTTGTGAACAAGGTGTGGATGCTGCAAAAATGAAGATCTGAGACTATCGAGATCTTCTCAGGAGAAATCTATGAGCAACAGATCTGAGACTCATTTATGCTTCCATCTGATCGCATTTTCATCTAGGAGAAAACTTCTGAGATGTTGTGGAGATCTGTGGGACTGAAAAATATTATTTTAATGTGCGTTTATACCACCTAATATCTAGGTGGTATATTTTGATTATCCCATTTAAAATGCACTTATGTTTGCTTTCGCTGTCATAGCTTTGCAATGGTTGTCTGCACGAATGAGTCAGCTTTCTCCAACGCCCTCTGTATCATGTAGCTTGTAGAAGACTAGCCCTTGACAATGCAGTCTATGTTGTTATACTGCCATTCCAGCTTATTCTTGGTCATCCACGTCTTCTGAGTCCTTGCACAAGTCCTGTCATAACACTGCCTTCAATGTTGTCATGTGGGTGTCTCATCACATGCCCAAAGTATTGTAACTTGTGGGATTTTATATATAATTCAGTAGCTCTTTTTCTGTTCTGACCATCTTATAAACATGCTTGGTGGTCATCATATTTGTCCAATAGATTTTTAAGCAATTTTAAAAATAAACGTTTAGGAGAATATTACAGTAAACTTATTTACTGGCAGTAAAACTGTGCATCCAAGGATTGGTGCAACATGGTTATGATTTGTTGCATTCAGGCAGATGCCCAAAGCTGTTGCACCAGCAAATAAGTCAGCACAGACAAAAGCCAGGATATGATTGTGATCTATGGTTGTGGCAAAAGAGCTGAGTTGATAAGTTTGCCATTGTTGAAGGAAACGGGCAGGCAAGAAGTTCTGAGACTTCCATAAAGAGACGTGAGATTACTGAGGTTTTCTTCTCCAGAGAAATACATGAGCATTTCATACCTGAGAGTAACATATCTGAGACTGATTTGTGTTTCCACATGATAAACTATAAGATCTCGCTTTCAACAAACAAATTTAAGATCCTTTTACATTAGTTTTTTGAAAAGTCACAATTCTTAAATTCCTTATGTTTCATTGGCCACACTACATTTGAATTTTGCAATGAAACAATGGCAGTAACTCTGAACATTCAAGCTTTGAACCAGCAATGTTATGATTTTGCTGCGTCCTGGCAGAAGCCCGAAGCTGTTGCGCCGGCCTGTCTGAAAACAAAACGGTGCAGACAAAAGCCAGGATATGATGCTGATGGTTGAACAGGTTGTGGTAGAAGAGCTGACTGACAGGCTTGCCATTGGTGAAGGAAACACAAATTCTGCTCTGCAGCCTTTTACAGGTGAAGGGAAGAGCCATCTGTCAGTGAGCTGAAGCTGAATTGGAGCTGAATATTGCAGCGAGACACTGATCCAAAATGCACAAGGATCTCCACATCAGGGAAGTTCAGGAGAAAGGGCCCTGTAAAGCTGGGCAACGTCAGGAACCCTTTCAGATTCCACAGCGAAGCCTCAAACGAGCAGTTTATACTCAAAGGCCAACTAATGTCATGCTGAGTTAAAAGGCTACTGCAGGGAAAGAGATGGCCAAAAAGCTTTAACAGCAGCTTGAGAAACTGATCGATAACTACACAAAGCATTTGGCTGCTGCCATTTTGGCAGTATATCAGGTCAGTGTGTCCACTGGAGCACACCTGTACTGCATAGTTAAGAGTTTTCTTCCAGATTCTTCTCCCTGAGGTCTTGATGAATGCTTGATCAGCCTAGGTTGTAGAGAGTAAAAGTGAGTATACATCCACAAGTTAACAAAAAATTACTCAAAGAAGCAATAACTCAAGTAAAGGTAAAACAGCATTGAAAAAGGTCAGGTCAAAAAACTTTTACCTATAAGTCAGGTTTACACTGTTAGATTTCAGTGATCCTACAGGATTCTTACATGTCAGACTTGTATGAGATGATGACAGTAAAATTTCAGCATAATTCTACATCAGACTGTGTGAAATGTGTTTTTAACGATTATCCAGTGATAGACCTGCCCTTATCCCCTGGTCCTGCTGGTGGGGCTTCCCATGGCTGGTACCTGGTCATAACTATGGTGCATGAGACATTCTGTAGTATATTAGACCTGTGCCACTTTGACAGTGACCAATAATTAATGGTCAGATAACTGGATCAGAACAGTTCTGAAACAGCAAGGTGTGTGGGGTGCTCCTGGCTCCAGCAATGGTCAGTACCTACAAACATTTTCCTCCAACTTACCCAGAACTCAATGTGCAATGTGCTGAATTACCCTGATATGTTGCAGCTCCACATCACAACTTACAGGACTTAAAGGACATACTGTTATATTGATGCTAGATACCACAGAATACCTTCAGAGGTCTTGTAGAGTCCATCAGATATTACAAGACACCTTCAGATGTCTGTCATGTCATGTCACACGCCGTCATCGTTTCTCGATGGTAGGCTGCACAGACGAGTCACTTCCCTCCAATGCCATCTGTCTCTGGTTGCTTGTAGCAGGCTAGCACCTGATAATCCAGTCCATGTCTTGATGTTATCCATCCAGGTTATTCTTGGTCTTCCACGTCTTCGGACTCCTTCCACAGGTCCAGTCATAACACTTCCTTCAATGCTCTCATGTGCATGCCTCATCACATGACTGAAGTAACGTAACTTGCGGGATTTAACGTGCATCAGTAACTCCTTTTGAGTTCTAGCCATCTCATATACTTGCTCAGTGGTCATCATCAGATGTCTTGTATAGTTCAATGAATATCACAGGGCACCTTCATAGGTCTTGTAGTAGGATCCATGGCCCAAGTTGGACCAACAGCATAACTGCTATATGTTATGGCCGACTGGTGTACATATGAGACATTGTATTTTCCGTTTTTCTTTTGAGGGGTGGGGACTGGACTGAGTTAACCTGGCTAACTCTACCTTGGAATTATTTACAAGCTTTGAAAATGTGCTATATTACAGCCACAGTAAAGATTACTTTAATAATATCTGTCTGAATTCTGTAACTTTGACAATAGTAATGGATGATGAAGCTCTCAGAATAAGATCAAATATGATAGGAGTTAATCTTCTAAAGTCACACAAAAAATGGCATTAGCAGTTGTTTTTAGTATAGTTCTGGTAAAAATGCTAACATGGCTAACATTTCTAGAATAACTTTTTTGTGCTCAATCTCACCTTTTCAAGTTACGGGTGTTCAGATCTGGGTTTAGCATCAACCTTAATCTAACACACCTGATCCAGGTAACAAAGACCGAAAGGAACATCTGAGTATCAGAATCAGGTGTGTTGGATCTGAGCTCTTCAGGGTAGTAGATCTCCAGGATCAGGATTGGGCACCCCTGATATGTGTTAAAAATGTATCTAAATGATCATGTGACTAGCAATTAGTATAGACTCTGCTTAGCTTTCATGCTATTAGCCCTCATTCATTGCTAGCTGTGTTAGCATGTTAGGCCAAACTGTTATCCAGTTTTGTTTTGTCTATGCATAGCTTTGATTGATTTATGAAGTCTTTATTATTACTCAAAGCAGTGATTTATAAAGTGGTGTGTGGGTTTATAAAGCATGTACAACAGGTACATCCTCACCTGAACCAGTGGAGGCTAGCCATTTTTTCCCTTAGGCAGGGTATGACTCTCACACTCCAAATAGCCTGAGGCTGCACTTCTGACAGACACGCAGACACACCTCTCATCCTCTCTCTTCTCTTCTATTTTTTCTCTCCCTCCCTCTCTCTCTCTCTCTCTCTCTCTCTCTCTCTCTCTCTCTCTCTCGGTCTCTCTCTTTCCATCCAGCTTGTGTGCTCTTTGCTGGCCCATTGTTGACCCGTTTCCTACTTTCTCCTTGAACTTTTCTCTCAGCTTTTCTAAGCCAAGCCCAAAAACCTTCACCTTTCCTCCTCTCACAACTCCTGACAACCTTCCTGCCTGCCCTCCTGCATGCACTCCCCTTCTAATGGACACTTCTATTCACAAACTTCAGCCCAGGCAGGCCAAATGTACACAATGCTGTACAAATGTGAGAAGTATAGCTTCTGCTGGAACATGCCAGACTGTTCTCACTATTTATCTGTCATATTGTCACATAAATGCGAGAAATTTCGACATTCACAAATCTTGTTGTATTATCAGGCAGTATTATGATTTAATTAACATATAAATCCCAATATCAGTGCTTTCCCCATGCCACAGTAACTCAAACCTTTCCTCAGTAATAACCATAACCTTAACCATACCAACTCTACCCTTATCTTAGCCAAAATTACTCTAACTCTGTTCAGATTGAGGTGGCACAGTGCATTGTAGAAATATCATTATATATATTGCAAATAAATAATATACATTTATGTGAGGTAGCAGATATGAAGTACATGAACAGTGCAGAGGTATAGGGATGCAGTTAAGTGGCAGTGCAATGATACAGGTTCACAAGGCCAAGTTATAATGGTGGTGCAGAGGTCAGTAGGGGTCAGCTAACCTTGCAAATTTTAAACCTAACTGTTACGGTAACCAAAACCATGCGCATCCTAAGTGTACCCCTATCCTTATCCAGAATAACCCTATTCCTAGACCAGGGACGTGCGGTCATCATGACAAGAAAAAAAATGATAGCATAAAATGAATATTAATATTTGTCCACTGATCTTTATGACTAATTTCAAATATTTTTATAGTCAAAATCGCTGAAATTGCATATTTCCTGTTCAAATACAAGGGTGAAACACGAGGCGCAGCAGCAACGAGCCGAACCAAACCTCTGAATGGGCAATCCATCACAAACTGGGTTGATACAATTGGTGCGTGCCTGTTGCCGTATCGCTGCATGTCGTCAATATAATGTTTGCACATACGTTTATATACCCTGATTTTCCACAGTCTGGCTAACTTTAACCATTTATGTTTAATGCTTGTTAGTGACATATTTAGTTTTGCTGATGGGACATAAAACCGCAGTGAAAAGGCACAGAGTAAGGCAGGGCAGTACTCTGCCGCACTGAAGGGGGCGTACGTGAGCCAACGGGCGCTTGCCGCTGCTGTCCTTTTACGCAGAGGCGAGTGCAGAGTTGCCAGGTTCGTGTTTTTCATGCCAAATTGGGCTTGTTTGAAAATCCAGTCGTGGGTGAAAATTCAACAGTGGCGGGATGCCTTTTTTTGGGTTACTTTTATATATTACTGCGGCCAGCCAAAAAAACAACAAAAAAGTGGGTGTTGCCTAGGATATTACTTCAATACGACAACAAATGCAACAAAAATAACGAAGAGAACATAACAATATAAGGAAAGATAGCCTGAAAAGGAGAGAGATATAGAGAGAGAGAGAGAGAGAGAGAGAGAGAGAGAGAGAAGGTGAAGAGAAAACAGTCACTAGCTAATATGTCAGGTAAATGGGGAAATACAGGAGGCAGTATTGCAAGGACTGGGAAAAAGAAAAAAGGTTGGATGGACTGATAATAAATTCCTTATAAACAAAATACTAAGTGGTACACTCCTAGTTGTTTTGCCATTTGCTTCAAACGTGTGACAGACACATATTTTGGGCTAGTTTAAGCTTCTGAAGGGCGGGTTTTAGACTGACTTTGTGCTGGATATTTTTGTTGGACCTGGCAACCCTGGGCGAGTGAGAGTGTGTGTGTGTGTGTGTGTGTGTGTGTGTGTGTGTGTGTGTGTGTGTGTGTGTGTGTGTGAAGAACACTGATGAGATACGAAATAATCAGTAGCCAATTGATTAAGCTACCCTTTTGGGTTTATATATTTGTAAATCCGACTCTAAAGGAGTCAGTGCCTCACCAACCATGAACCTCACCACACGTCACTGTCCTAGACCTAATCTTAACCAGACTTGATCTAATCCTAACCTTAACCAGACTAAAGTGTTTGTAAGTTTTTGCCCAGCTTACAAACATAGTGCTGGTGTTGAGGGAGAGTGCCGGTATTTTGTGTGTTTCAGCAACTACGTGCTAAAAGTGTGTTACCTTGACTTGACAAGGTTGAGACAGGAAAATCCCTTCAGGATTAGAGCTGTGAAGCTGAATGTAGTTACAGCAGCTTTTTTTCAGATACTGTCAGCTACATTATAATTAATTCACTTTTCATAAATTAGGGTGACCAGACATCCTCTTTTACCCAGACATGTCCTCTTTTTGAGACTTTAAAAACACGTCCGGGCGGAATTTCACAAACGTCCAGGATTTTGTTTTACTCGAGAAGCGCTTTGTTCACAAACTAGTCTCGCCCTCCCCACTATTCCGTTCAGTTCACTTGATTGAGATGTTGTGCTATATTAAATGTACTTGGGAAAGCAGGACCCAAGCAGAAATCCAAGCTGGTTTCCCTGTAGACTGCCTACAAGCTCAACAATTGGCTCTGCCATTTCTTGCTAACGTGTGATTGGCCATCGCCGATGTCACTCCCTCTAACAGTGTCCGTTTTCACCTGTAAGTTGTTTACATGTTGTGTGTTTGTTCTGTCTGTGTCACGTCAGCTAGACATATTTTACTATCAGAGGTTTAATAATACAATTCATAAACTTTAACATTTGAGTCTGTGTGCGTGTCTACCAGTCTGTGATAAGCCATCTATTTACATGCCTCTAAGTTGAACTATTATCAAAATAATTCAAAATTTCTGCTTATTATTTTGCTCAAAAATGAGGTATAATTATATATAAATTGATGTTTATTGATAATTTTATGCTGCATGCTTTTAACAGTTTATTATTTTTAATATGTAATAATGTATTAATATTTAATTTTATACTTTTATTATTCATAATAAATTTCAATAATATATTAATATATTATTAATAGTAACTAATAATTGTTACAAAAATATAAATCATAATTTGTGTATATTTTTATTAATAATTAATAATAATAATACAATTTATGTTCCCGCGACCCTAATAAGGATTAAGCGGGTGTGATAATGAATGAATGAATGAATGAATTTATGTTCAAGCAAAAAAAAACCTTGCTGAGGTGTCCTCTTTTTCATCATCTTAGATCTGGTCACCCTACATACCAATACTAAGAGCAGCCCCATCTGTCCAGATGCTTATTGATATTATGGTACTAACTGGTACCAGTTTATTATTGATTCTTGGTACCCATCCCTAATTGTTTAACATGTACTTGTTCACTACTTTAGCCTTTTAGCTCAACTGTAAATAAAGAAACAAACTTTACACACCACATGTGCTTGAAACGTGCAACCAAAGGCTTAGTGTGCTTCAGCTCCACTGCAGTGTCTGAGATTTAGCGCTGCTGCTTTTATGGCTGTTGTGGTTGTTGTTCAGTGTATTCTGGGATTAGGGACGGTTCCTCTGCGACTCCACAGTCACTTCTTATGCTAATAAACACGCTAACACACGCAGCTTAACATGAAGAGCGAGGCATTATGGGATCCCCTGACTTCCTCCCAGCAGCGACTAAGGGATTTTGACTATCTCGTTTTTAGTAGCCGAGCTACCCGAAGGAGCTGCTTGCAAGCACACACACACATAGTTTCTCCAGAGGCAGAACTTTTTACTCACTATGGTATGAAGCCCTAGCATACGCTGTGGGGCTAATCTGTGAGTTCTCGTACTCACATTAAAGCTAATTTATGGAGAGCTGGTAAGCAGCGCTTTTAAACATGGAGTCAGACCAATATTCAAATGCATTTCTCACCTAAAGAAATGAAAAATGCTAATTACGGGGGGCATGCTAATTTAGCTGCAGCTCCAGCGGATCGGAGTTTCACGCTATGCTTTAAGCTTTAACCAAGGCCAGGGACTTTTCACAGAGCTCTGTGTATGTGTTCGCTTCCACTCAATGCAAGCATGTGTCCTTCTGGACTAGGATAATGCTAAATCTGATCTCGATCTAATCCCAGATTGATATATTGCATGGAAGCTGTTTTTGTTTTTTTTCATTCTATGTGTTACAGCAACAAACGTCCACTGAGATTTACAAACAGGGATGGTGGAGAAGAGCATCACATTACTATGCCACATGGACTCCACCACATGACAGATGAATAACGTTACCTGTTGGATTTTGATATGGAAGGAGTAAACAGTTTGTTTGTGTGCACATGTGTGGGAGGGATGTTGTGTGTGTGTGTAGGAGGCTGTCGGATGTGTATTTTCACACTAGGGGGTTATGTGTCCACACTCCCTTCACATTCAATATCCACTCCACAAATAAAACACATGAAAAATATGAAAATATAGACATTGGAATGTCATTGTGTGCTCTCCTCAAGGGGTGCAATTACGATTTGCATATTCATATATGCAAACGCAAACATGAATAATTTCCCTCACCACCTTCGCCCCTCTCCAAAGGTTACAGTCCGTTAATTAAAGCCCAACAATTAGTGGGAGGATTCTCCATTATTTATTATTTTTCCCCAGCGCGGCGTGGAGCAGTCATAATTAATATCACCGCTGGCCTCTTCCTCTCTGGGTTTATGACCTGCTAAAAACACAGGGCCAGTTCACCGCCGGCCAGTGACATTTCCTGCTCTTAACCCCCCCCACACACACACACACACCCTAGACTGGGGACCTGCCAGAGTGAATTGATTCTCCAGCAGAGAGTCAAACTTACAGAGACTGCAAACAAGATCAACAGTGAATCTTCCCCCATAAATAAAACCTTAAAGACCCTCAAACAGTGAATCATATATACAAACAACTCATCACTTGATCTAAAAGAGTGAATCAACTTTTTGAATGACTCCCTATAAGTATACAAGACTGAAATAAATGTACAAAAAACTCCACAGCAGTGAATGATTTGCATACACAACTTCCCATTGATCTAAAAGAATGAATCAACTTTATGAATGAGCCCTCATAAATATAAAACAACTTATCCATTAATATACAAGAAGGAATCAACTTTATGAATGACTCCTTGTATATATATAGCAGTGAATCAATTGTCCAGACAACTCCTCATTGATCTACATGAGTGAGTCAACTTTATAAATAACTTGTAATCGATATAAAACAGGAAATCAAATTTACAAACAATTCTCAATGATTCTTCACATATCAAAAGCAGTTAATCAAATGTACATCTTGCCCATTTATATAAAGAAGTATATAAATTCTGAATGGATTTATATTTATCTGCAACACTGAATCAAATTTAGAAAGAATTTGCCCAATGATCAACAAGTGTGAGTCAACTTTGTGAATACATTTTCAACAGTGAATCATATATAAAGTTCCTATCGATCTACAACCATGAATGAATTGTACAGAAATGCAGATCTACAAAAGTATGTGAACTCCAATGAATGTCTCCCTATAGAGCTATCGCAGTGATCCAAATGAACAGAGAACTCATCCAATGATCTAGAAGAGTGAATCAATTTTATAACTCACTCCCCAATAATCTACAACAATACATTAAATACCCAAACAATTTTGTATGGATCTATAACAGTAAATTAAACATACTAAAAAAACTACAATACAATTTATGAACAACTCCTCATAGTGCTACAGTGATGCTTGAAAGATTGTGAACCTTTTAGAATTTTCTATGTTTTGGCATAAATATAACCTAAAACATCATCAGATGTCCTAAAAAATAAAGAGAACACAGTTAAATAAATTATACTTGGTCCTTTGTTTATTAAGGAAAATGAACCAATATGACATATTTGTGAGTAGCAAAAGTATGTGAACATCTTGGATTAGCAGTTAAATAGAGGGTGAAATTGGAGTCAGGTGTTTTCAATAAATGGGATGACAATCAGGTGTGAGTGCATACCCTGTTTTATTTAAAGAACAAATCTATCAACATCTGCACTTTACAACACATGTTTGTGGAAGTGTATCATGGCATGAACAAAGGACATTTTTGAGGACCTCAGAAAAAGAGTTGATGCTCATCACACTGAAAAAGATTATAAAACCATTCAAGAGTTTGGACTCCACCAATCCACAGTCAGACAGATTGTGTACAAATGGAGGAAATTCACGAGCATTGTTACCCTCCCCAGGAGTGCTCGACCAACAAAGATCACTTCAATAGTTGAAGATAGGGCAGCGCTCCACTCACTTGGATCCCACACTGTGGAATCAAGTGCTCATGGAGGCATCACAAAAAAACTCGCCACCCCTCCCTATTCCCACCCAGTAGGGCCAAGTCCACACCCAGGGCTACTATAGAAACCCTAAGATTTTCTACAGAAATCAAATAACCACTACAGACACAAACTTAAAAACTACTAGAGAAACTCTAGGACTTTCCACAGAAACCAAAGAACTACTATATAAATCCTAAGACTGTCCACAGAAACCCAAGAACTACAACAGAAACCCTAAGACTTTCCACAGAAGCCAAATAACTATTATATACACCCTAAGACATTACACAGAAACCCAAGAACTATTGTAAAAAACTGTAATCGCGTGTCTTTTCATTGTTGTGGCTTTCACACTACATGACTTGTTGGCGACGCAAACTACTCGATTTTTCATTGCAGACTAACCTGGCGATGAAAAGACTTTTCTACAGAAATTAAAGAACTACAATAGAAACCCTAAAACTTTCCAAAGAAACCCAAGAACCAGGGCTGGCATAGCACCAAATCCTCAATTTGCCACTATAAGCTACCCTATAAGAATTTCCACAAAAGTTCAAAAACTACCACAAAAAATCTAAAAAAAAAAATGTTACAGAAACACGAGAACTACTAGGAATAAATCTCAGTAATTCTCACAAAAACCCAAGAACAGTGAGAAAGACCTCAAGATCTACCATACAGAACTCCACAACTGCCACATAAAGCTCAGGTCTAAGAAGCTTATTACTAATCTCGCAGCTCAAAGGGGGTGGACATCCTTCCACAACATTTTCAAAGATACAAATTCAACTTACGACATGAAACGGCCTCTGAAGCGTGTGGAGGGAGAGTGTGAGGTCTCCACACTTTGAGTTATTGGCAGAGAGCATGTGGACAGTAGCACGTGTAAGACGATACTTGCTTGCTGGCTCACTCGCTCTGTCTCTTCACTTTAAATATATTTGTCGATTTCAGGGTGAATAATAACACTAAATCAACTCCACGCTGCTCTTCATTGAGGAGAGCTTTGAAGTCTTCTTAATAAATTACCTCCCACTTTATCCCTCTCAGAAAAAAGCTGTGCAATATTTATC
>BRDA01030049.1:0-5000 GCA_036984385.1 Crenuchus spilurus | reverse complement strand
CTAGACTAACTGACCGACCGCTCCCGCCAAAGGCAACTAATTGTGGTCCCGCGGCGCAACGTATTGTAACGGGTCCCGCGGGTCCCACGGGAGTCCCACGGTAATGCAGACCTCTAGACCAAAGGAGCTAAATTTGGTCCAACCAAAAGAGGTAGTCTTGGTCCGGACCTACTGAACCATGGTCCGGTTCACGTGCAGTGTGAATCAGTGTCAAGTGTAGGAAGACACACCGCACGGAAGTGATGACAACAGCACGTGGGCGTGTCATAATAAAAGTTTTTGGTGTGCTCACAAAAATGCAGTGTGAAAACAAAACAAACCGGACCAAATATATACAAAGTAACAATTATACAAACCTTGGTTTGGACCAGGGTAAAAAAAAAAGAAAAAAAAGTTTGTAAAAGCTTTAAAAAAAAGTAAGTCTTCTAAACCTTTCATTCATTTTCTTACTAATTTAGGCAAAAATAACTGTATCCTGCCACCTCTGAAGTGTTAGCAGTGATAGCACTTCAAAGTAGCCCAAATTTATATGGAAAAAAAAAACTTTAACCTGGCAACCCTGGGAACATGCTTTTTTTGTTGTAGGTGATGGCAGCGATGTGTATAAAAGTATCAATGTGTGCATGCCTGATTCAGAGACAGATTACTTCACATTACAATCAGATAAAAGTCTCTTACTTTGATGAATGTGAACCACCAAAAAAACTGAATTGAGTAATGAGGCTTGTAATGTGAACGTAGCCTTAAAAAACGTTTTAATGAAACTTAAGGCACAGTGACGCTCACACAGACACACACTTCTGCTGTAGTTGGTCTCCTGTCCATACTTTTGGCCTCATATTTAAAATATCACACAAAGTGCTGTGATGTCACAAAGCATCAGTGTCACAGAGAGATAGAGAGAGAGGGAATGATCTGGAGAAATCCTCCTCTTTTTTCTCTCCTTGATTCATTCTATTTTATTCCATATCAAGCACAGAGAAGGCCTAATGCTGTTAGCTATTATTGGCTTTTTGCTGTACTGTGTAACTGTACAGCATTCATCCCATGGCAACTAATGAGTTGACTGTTTATACTACTGTACCCTACTCAGCTGGGCTATACACTATATATCCTAAAGTATCTAGTCACCCTTCAATTAAACTCCTACAGTTTGAATAATCTCCATACCAAAGCACTAAGGCCATGCCCAGTACCAAGCATTGCACTATTCAGTGCTTTCTTCTAGCAAATGTAATTTAGGTGGCCTTAGACATAGTATTTATTTTACCTGGTATGCTAATGCAAGAAAAAATGTACAGTACAAGTCACAAGTTTGGATCTCCTCCAAACTTTGTTGAATGTTTTTATTTTTTCCCTACATTGTAAATGAATACTGGAGTCATCCAGACTATGAAGGAACACATAAGTTATCATGTAGTAAACTTAAAAGTGTTAAACAAACTGATGGTCTCAAACACATTAAGAGGGCAAGTAATGAAGTCTTGACAAAGCACAGCTGTAAACTGAAAACCATTCCATATGACCATGTGACTACCTCATAAAGCTGACTGAGAAAATGCCAAGAAAATGGGTGCCTACTTTGAAGAATCTAAAATATAAAACATATTCTGGTTTGTTTAACAATTTTTTTGTTTACTAAATAATTCTATATGTATTTCTTTATAGTTTGGATGACTGTAGTATTAATATACAATGCAGACAATTTTTAAATCATGAAAAACCACTGAATGTCCAAAAGATGTGTCCAAACCTTTGAGTGGTATTGCATCTCTTTGTAAACAAAGGTCTTCAAGACCCTTTCCATATCAGAATGTGTGGAGCCCACCACCCTTAGAATTCTCTTAGAAATTGTGACAGGAAGTGATGAAGTGTTGTTATGCTAAAGTAACCTACATCACACCAAGCTATGACTCTAAAGATGAGAGTAGCTCCTCCTTTTACATTGTGGCATTATATTAAACATCAAGACCATACTCAAATTAAACTGACTACTGCTGATTCTATGTATTATCCACCGCAACGTTTAGCTCATGTTCATGTTTTGGTATCAATACTCTGGAAACTTCAAGTGGTAACTATAATAACAGAGCAAACTGGGCTAGTCTAGCTGAGGTTGTGAGAGTAGTAGCTAACACAAACAGGTTCTTTTAAGAGCACATAAAGACCTAAATGTGTGGAAACCAGAATATAAGTGGGATAACAGCCTTTGAGGTATCCAGTTACCAGATTGGCAGGGATAGAGAATGCCAAGACAGTCTTATCACAATCAGCCAAGTAAGCAGTTTTGAGACATTTTGCTATACATTTTCAATGCCAAATGCCTTCTGCTATGCTGGAAATTGGGCTAATAGAAAGTGCCGGAAATGTGCAATACTTGGCATTGGCATGATGACTTTAGGCTGCTACAGAGCATCCCAGTACATTTCTACTATTCTTCTATTCTAAAACTATGAATCTGAAGGGTGCCTGGATACTCTACAATATATAATGTATATAATCCAGCTGAGTAGGCGTGAGTAGTAAAACAGTGGGCTACAGTTTCAGTTCGATTTAAAATGGATTGATTTTCTGGAGCTTGCCCGACCTAGCAACAGTTGCTGTGAAAGAACACATTTGTGGGCAGGGCATGGCTAGGGCTCAATGTTCTGTACAGCTGCCAAAAGTTCTTACTCTTTCTCCCACTGTCCCACCCTCGCTCTTCTTCCTCTTCTTCATCCAGTGGTTGAATGCAGGATGCGTGTTGGTTTGAGGCTGAACATGATCTCCAGGCCTCAAGAGAAAGAGAGAGAGAGAGAGAGAGAGAGAGAGGGAGAGAGTGCGAGAGATAGAAAGCACTCAGTGTATGTCTGGGGGGAACACGGTGCCCTGAGCAAGACAAACAGGAACTTCACTCAGCATCCAGCACACACACTGCACAATCAACCTGACACCTACACACACACACACACACACACACACACACACACACAGCACAATCAACCTGACGTTGCAGCCATGCATATTTACACAATGCATCTACATATACTGATGAGCCAAAACATTAAGACCACAGATGAAGAAAATAACGTTGCAGCATATGTGAAGGTCTGAGAGACATCACATAGTAAGAGAAGATTCTGTTCTCGTAGACACAAGCAAGAAGGCCTGAGCCAAGAGCCAAAGCAATATGGCCAGACTACTAGGATGGGGAATCTCTGAAACACCAAAGCTTGTGAGGTGCTCCCCATCAACAGTGGCCAGTGTCTACCAATAGTGGCTTCCAAGTTCTCCACGTCTCAAATTGAGCATCTGTGGAACATCCTGCCATTGTTCCACCTCATCACTTACAGGACTTCAAGGATCTTGTCTTGATGCCATACAGCAAAACACCTTCAGCGATAAAATGGAACTCAGAATCTAAACCCAAGTTTTATATGACGCAAACAGACTTAGTTCCTCACAAAGCAGTCTTCTCTGAATTTTAGTTTGAGGAATCTAACCAGTCCTGACCTGCTGAGTCGACTCTACAAGACCTCTGAATGTTTCCTGTGGCAACGAATTAAAATATTTGCAGATCCTTTAAGGAGGTCTTCCATCCAAGTACTAACCAGATGCAGACCTGCTTAGATTGAGTAGACTTGCTTATTTCGTTGCACAGGTGCTACAGCTGCTCACTCCAAGCTGTTGCAGAAAGTGGTTGATCAAGTTTCACCCAAAACACCCCAGGAGAAGGTAAAGGGATCATACAGCTAAATAAATGTAAAGCAGCACATTCAGTTTTACCATCTCAATCTTAGCCTGAAGAGCTGTCCAGTTAGAGATGTCAGATTCAATAAGTTTAAAAAATCTTATCAACAAATCCCATTAAGTTCAGGTGGGTCCAACTGGACATATAATATTAAAAGAGCCAATATATCCAGATGATTTTTGTAGCCTTTCAATGTCTTTAGTCATTCAAGCAGAGGTGGCACAGAGTTGGCAGGATTATGTAAAAATAGTAAAATAGCATCTGCTTATAGGAATATAGGATGTTTTAAAAGTAATGGACAGGTTATAGGAAAACTGACACATGGCCTGAGCAAAGGGTTCAATTGACAAACTAAAGATCAATGAAGACAAGGGACATCCCTGACAGGTCCCTCAACAGAAATGGCTGTGAACAATTGCGACTTGACATCACAATCACTGATGGATTTGTATATACCTTAATTATATTAAGGAAAATCTAAATACAGCCTGTTTACCATTTAAAAAATCAACTGATCAAAGATTTTCATGGCATCTAGGACCAAATGACCCAAGTAGATTTAGCTGTAGCTGCAGAATGAATGATATGCTCCCTTGCACTGAAAAGGCGTTGGTCTTTTTGTCTTTTGGTATGGTGTGAATACTTGTCCTGCATCACTGAAATTCCTGCTGGTTTTTCAGTTGAAATACTATTTAACTATCAATGTTCTTTCTGTATTCTATGCAGTTTCACTGCTTTGACTTTGCACTAAAACTGGGGCCTTCAGCTGAGGGTCTGGGGAGCAGATGACTCAATGACTCCCCATAGTTTGGGTCTAAACAATATACATTGCAATGTATACACTCCTGTATTACTGTTGTACCTATAAACAATGCAGCTGTACACACTTGCAGACACAGTATGAAAGTGCAACTTGCTTCCAGAACCACACACGTCCACCGACACTCTGACTAAACCTCAGACACACTCTCTCCCTCTCTCTCGCACACACACAAATTCAAGTATTATTACATGCACACTTTCTGGCCACATACACTACACACTGGCTTCAAAAACAGCCCTCAGAACCTCCAAAAGTACTTTGATGTGAGAGAGAAAGAGGGGTGCTCAGTGTGTGTGTCTGCGTGTGTGTGGTGAGGATTTGGGTGCAGGGTGGGTGCAAGGTGGGGGTGTCTGAGGGATGTATGTGGGGAGGGGATGTCTGTGGGGAGTGTGTGTGTGTGTGTGTGTGTGTGTGTGTGTGTGTGTGTGTGTGTGTGTGTGTGTGTGT
>BRDA01030043.1:0-10275 GCA_036984385.1 Crenuchus spilurus | reverse complement strand
CACACACACACACACACACAGTATATATGTACACTATATATATATATATATATATACAGCTTAATCTCTGAAATGCACACTTTATGCATCGTTAACCACATTACTAGTCAATTACATGGACAGCTAGTTTTAGTTATAGAAGTGAGGAATTGAAGCCTTGCTACTTTATGGGTTAACTGGACTGTGTTGCATTTACTTCATGTTATAAATGATGGCATCTGAAAGGTAAATGAGTCCAGAGGTGTTGGGGTCATGTTAGACCAGTGGTTGTTTAGTCTGTATTGCTCTACTAGTTATCTGTTATTAATTTCTATATGAGATAAGACTGCTTTTGGCCCTCTCCATATCTTTAGGCACGAGCCCAGTGCCCCTCCTGTCTAAATATTAACCAGGCTGTCTACCACCCTCACAGTTAACAATCTGTGTAGAGCAGAGCACTTAAAGCAAGTCAAAAAGCCACTATGAGACAATTTATCAGGAGGAGGAGGTCCTTGATGGCGGTGTATGATTAGATATTGCTCAGGGGGATTTTAAGTCAACACTAAAGCAGGTGCCAGGCACTTTTACAGCACCGCTTATGCCGCCACTGCTGGGTGTTTATGAGTAATAAAAGCTAAAACCTCTGTTTTCCCTCCATTTTCGTCCCCCCATTGCTCCATCGCTGCTGGGCAGAGTCCAGAACTGTAAAATGAGGAGGTGAGCATGTATGTGTGAGGTGCTGAAATGACACCAACTTCAACCCCAGGTAACATCAATAAAAAATGACTGACAGCACATAGTTCGGGTAGCTGCTCCAAAGAAATGATGAATATCCAGACACTGTTTTGCTATGTGCTGTGCTGTATTAGCAGGATTAAAGGGCCTTGTTTGGTCATGTCAAGCTGTCAGAAGACTCTTCTACTTACCAAATTAATCCTTTCTTTATGAATATTTGCGGGAAAATGAGAGAAAATGCAAGTGTTTTAATCAGCTTGTGATTCAAACAAAAACTGAAACAGTTAATGTAAACATACAGAAACATTAATATATTACTGAAATGCTGCATGTTACATACATACATACACATTATACTTATATAGCGCCTTTCTAGACATCCAAGGACGCTTTCCAATCAACACACTTCATACGCACACTCCAGTGAGAAGCGGCAGCCAGTCGCGCACAGCGTACTCTCAACCGGAAGCGACCGTCCACCTGGAGGACTGCATCAAGCACTAGGGGGATCACCCAGGACAGAGTGCCAACCATATCTGGGCATACATACATACATACATACATACATTCATTCATTCATACACACCAGGGTAATTTTTAGAGTAGCCAATTCACCTGATCTCCATGTTTTTGGACTGTGGGAGGAAACCGGAGTCCCCAGAGGAAACCCACGCAGACACGGGGAGAACATGGAAACTCCGCTCTGATGAAGACTCGAACCCGAGACCTCAGTGCTGAGAGGCGAACGTGCTAACCACTAAAGCCACCGTGCCACCCATGTTGTCTATACTAGCTCATCTATCATGTTCAAAATCCAATAGCTTTCATAAAACACCTTATTAAAAAAAAAAAAAAAACCAGGCTCATCCTCTTCGCTGCTGTTAGCTTTTACTTTCACACTTTTGAAATGCATACTTGCCAGACAGCACATGCTATGCTATCTATTTTACACTGTATATATATGTATAAAATTTCTTAAAAGTGCTCTATTACCTTTGCATGGTATACCGGTATATAATCTTATGACCAGAGGTCATACTGAATTAACTCTGTTGACACAGTGATATTGGACATTCTTTTGTGGTATCTCACTCATTAAAGTAATAAAGATTTGAATATAAGTGATAGTGTGTGTGTGTGTGTTGTGTGTGTGATGCTGTTTACAGTAAACATTAAGGCTGGCTTTACACAATGCTACTTTATTCAGTAAGCGTCAGTAGATGATAAATATTGAAAAGAATGAGGAAAAAACTGCATGCTCACATAATCTCCTCCATCTGTTGTTGTTGTATCTCTGGTTCTGTGCCTTTGTGTATTTGTGTGTGTGTGTTTGTCTGTGTGTGGTGGTCCCACACCACAATAGAGATAAGTAATCTCATTGCAACTACAAGAATGTCAGATTTGTCCTCTTTTCTCCCAGGAGGTCCTTGACCAGATGCCACTGTGACAGATCTCAGATGAGGTTAAAATAGGAGCAGAGCGTGAGAACTGAAACAGGTATCCATGTATTGTACTTATTCCGAGTCCTGACAGTAGCCTACAGGAGAAAAGAGCCTTCCATGCTATGATAGTTTGTCTTCCCAATAACTGTCACTTTGGTCAAATGTAGTTAGCGTGATCAATCAGGTCTCCCTGACCTCCGTTTCCCAAAGATGTCTTTTTAGGATACACACTGTGCCACCTCTAATTTCATTACTACCGGAGAAGAAAAGTATAAAGGTATATACCGGGTTAAACAATCAGATGTTAATATGGGCAACATTATCACTGATGTCAGTTCTGCTGTTAGACTTAGACTGCTGTCTTCTAACTGGTACAATCAGTCAGTTCTCTAAAAGTGCTTAGATCAGAGGTAATTACAGTGAGACTATTTGGAACAAAAAGTAAAACATGTTTCATATAAAAAGTAAACTGTATGCAGAATGAGAGCATACAGCAGTCATACACTTGTAATTCTTTAAAATTTTTGATTTTGAGCCTGAGAGTATTGATATCAGTATAATGAGCACAAAGGTAACCCTTCTGTTTTTTTAATTATCTCGCTCATGTCTTTATTCCCCAAAAGGGCCAACACTGGTAGATTTGCCAACAAATTTTACTGATATAGTGACTGTTATATTTTATGAGAAAAGTATTTTTAAAGTTGAAGCTTAACATGAGATGCAAAGCTTTATTAACCATGCACAGGCTCCACATTTCTCAAACATTTCTCCACATTTCTCAAACAGTACAAGACTGTTTGTACTAGTAAATAGTAGTAAATTATTTTTTTCGCATCTGTACTTTCCCACTATTGTAAGTCGCTTTGGATAAAAGCGTCCACTAAATGCAATGTAATGTAATGTAATGTAAGACTATTACAAGAGCATTTTACAACTCATCTTTCTGTCATAAGTACATGCTTCCCAGATAGCATACGGATGTGGGCCACTTCTGGCTGAGAAATGGCACTGCTGGCCCACTGTTGGCACTGGCAAACTGCATGTGAACCCACATGTACCATAACAGATGTGGTCCACATCTGGCAGAGATATGGCAGTGCTACCTGTATATGAGCAATCAGTAGCCCACATATAAAAAAAACCTATTTGGCCCACATGTTCTAAAACAGATGTGGTCCACTTCTGGCAGAGATATGGTAGGGTTACCTACATTTGGCTGATATGTGGCCCTAATCTGACGTATACAGTATGTGGCCTACATTTTGCCATCCGGAGTGGTCCACCAAGTTCCATCAATCCATTGTATTTGAAGGAGACAACAGTGTTTGAGGTTCAAAATATGTCAGTTCCATATAACAAACATATTCAGCTATGCCAGAGTAAAAGTTTTCTATTCTAGGGAAACGTAAATATAAATGCCATCAAATAATGTGTGAACCAGTGTTGGGGTCTTTACTCAAAAAAAGTTACATAACTTGATAACTTGTTCTCTAAAATTGTAATAGGATCATTTTACAGCACCTGTGATTTAGACACAGTTTACCCTTACACGTTACAGAGTTCTGAATGAAAGTAACAAAATAAAATTCATATGAAGTCAGTAAATATATAAGTGATCAAAAATGTACGCAGTAATGCCTTACATTACGTCTAACATTATGGTAATAATTTCTTACATTTTGTTACAATCAACACTACCAACATCTTTTAAAATCAAGCGAAACAGGGTACTTGAGTATCTGCCAATACCAATAGCTTTTGTATTTGGATAGTTTTTGTAACTGTCAAAGAAAGAAAGAAAGAAACAAACAAAAACACATTGAAACCTGGCATTAGTGTGAATTTTCTGATTAATTAGGTCTCTCACAAAACATAGTAAATAGTAAGTAAAGTACATTTTATTTTTTATAGCACATTTAAAACCAAAGTGCTTTACAAGAAAAAAACAACTGGTCACTGCCTACATATATTGAAACAAACATAAATTCTTCAGACCATCTCTCAACTATGGTGGGCGAGAAGACTGCAGATTCACAAATGTGCTGCAAATACGCATTTGTATACTTTAATCAAAATGACAACATGGGCACTACATTTAACAAACACCCTACATTTAACAAAAGTGAAATGAAATGTCATGTTCATTAATAATTTGACCAAAGGGTAACATGTATAAGGAGAATAGAACAGGCCCTAGTATAGAACCTTGTGGTACTCCAGAGGTCATAATTACAGAAGCACAGGAGTGCTTACCAATATAGATTGTAAAAGTTGTATGTTTATATAGGAAATTAATCAATCAAGAGCTAGGATTAATTCTGACACAGTGTTCCAGGCACTTAATAACTATATCATGGTCAACAGTGTCAAATGCAGCACTCAGGTCCAGCAGGACCAGCACAGAACAATGTCTAGAATCAGAAATAAAAGAACAGACTCAGTACTATAAAATGTCTTAAAACCTGAATGGAATGTCTCAAAAACTGTATCATCATCAAAAAAGTATATTTACTATAAGTACTGTACAGTATAAGTACAATAATACTTCAGCTTCCTACCAGAGTATGTGTGCTTAGGTCAGGGACTTGTGTCCTTCTGCCATGTCTGAGTAGCAATCTGTAAACTTTTCACTGACTGTGATTCCCCACCCACACTGTGTGTGTAAGGAGTCACACTTTTACTCTTTACTGGATTACTCACCTCAGGGCTACATCTATTAAGCCCCTTTTGTTATCTCAAACTCTGATTTTCAGTTAGATAACATAGATAGCATGCAGCCATCTACATGTTTGCCGATTTTACTCTAATGGCAGGTGCCTTCTTATAAAAAGCTTTGTAGACTGTTGTATTTGTTTAATCATGTCTACAGTTTTCTTGGTCTTTTATCACTGGACACTGTAGGTGAGCAGCTGTGTGGCAACAGAAAAGAACGGCGGAATGCTCTAGAAAAGAAATCACTGTTAATTGTTACACTGTATTTTTTTATTTTCTAGTTCCTTTTTGCTGATTTAGTACTAGTTATGCCTGTACCTTCCTTCCAAAATCTTAAACCGTCTTCTATAGAGTAGAAATTAGGCCTGATACATTATTTCAACCAAAAAGTTATTTTATAACACAGGTAATCAGTTATTCTTTCAGTTATTTATGTGTGATTTCTCATGAATCAAGCAAGTCTATTGTATCTGATTTCTACTTGAGGTTTCTGGGGTAACAAAACAAAACAAAAAAAGTATCATTATTATTAATGAAAACTGAATAAAGGATATTATAAAGTAAATACTGTCCTAGTATTGGATCATAGTTGGTGTTCTCAAGGCTGAGTTAGTCCTAGTTAATCCTAGAGAAGAAGGTGAGACCTGTCAGAAAAGAGGTGGTGTTTAATGCACTCTGAAACTCCCTGTTTTAGGGGAAAAAAAACCCAGATACTATGCTTTCAGGTATGATTCAAGTGCAAAGAACGGAGTGGCAACTAAAAAATAAAGGGAAAATAACCCCAAAACACTAAACAAATTAATAATACTGCAGCCAGGGATGAATAAGTGCAGCAGAGGTGGAAAGGTGTGGTGCACACATGCTTCTACTGCACTTGAAGTGTGCTGTCACCTGGGGAGGGTCTAAACAGATCCCTACATGTGCAGCACAGCCCCAGGAGAGCCTCTACATCACCTAAGCACCCCCTTAAGGGTGCCTAGAGAAAGCTTTCCTACTGGAACTGCTACATCGGTTGCAGGAGTCTTCCACATCCCACTGAATGCTAAAAAAGAGGAGGAGCTGCCATACTGCACCACCCCTGAAATTATGACCTTGCAGGTCCAATCTTCACTCTGTGAGGATGGTCCCTTGCAGGTCCAATCGCCACTCCACTGGGGGTGGTCCCTTATAGGTCCAATTGCAGTTCCATTCAATCTCTATAATAGTAAAGTATTTGTATGTACAATTCAATATTTTATCTCACTTTGCCAGTGAGCTGAAATCTTATGACTTCTCAAAGAAGTGAAAAATGGCCAAAATCTCACAAAAAAGTGCACGTGAAGGTGTGGGAAACAGACAATAAGCAAATAGTTGGTTCTCATAGCCAAGGTGTTGGATGCAGGAGAAATGGGCAAGTATGAAGACCTGAGTACTCTTGCAAAAGCCACAGAAGTGTCCAGTATGTACTGACAGCGATCTCCGAATTCCACAGATCTCAATCCAAATGAGCATCATTGGGATGTACTAGAACAATCAAATTGATCCATGGTAACTCTACATCACACGCTGGAAGACTTAAAAGATCTTTTGTTAATATTTTCATGAAAGATAACACATTACACCTTCAGAGAACATTATTTTGACTTGGGGCTGTTTTGGGGCACTTGAAACCTATTGGTCACAATTTTATGTCACATCCATTTGGGGTTCAGCCAAGGTTATGCATACGTTTAAAAATGAGTGGCACCTTTTATTATAAAATATTCATATTGAAAGAAATTTAAACATTCCAAAATGCACATGTATGAAAGATTTAGTTGATGCAAATGGAAGAACTGTACAATCCTCTTATCTGTATGTGTATCAATATTGACTTTGCTGCACAGATGCTTAATTGACATCATCTGCATCTAACCACAAATGGAGAGGTGTGTTTATCTGCAGAGACAAGCCCAGTATGACAAACATCAGAGGAAAATTCAAACAAGAAGACAAAAAATAACCTTCTGTTTGTTTCATCACTCATTCAATTAGCTAGACTTTAGTTTATTTAACTTTTCATGATCTCCATTTCAGTTTTTGGATGCTTTACAGCAAATGACGCTAATGACTTCACTGAGCTGAAAGGGGATTGTGGTCAGGAATTCAGCGCTGTGTGTGTGTGTGTGTGTGTGTGTGTGTGTGTGTGTTGGGGAGTTTGCGGGGTGAAGTAAAGGTTAGTTTCTTGGGTTTATATGTAGGCAGTTAGGTAGCATTTAGCTCCAATTGGACAAAATTCAATGGAAAACTCCATAAATATGTATGTTTACATGTATGTGCTTGGCTTAGTGACAGAGAGACGTTATGGTGCTTAAGCCAGAAGCATGTACTTTAAGTGTGTGTGTGTGTGTGTGTGTGTGTGTGTGTGTGTGTGTGTGTGTGTATGTGTGTGTGTGTGTATGTTTGTCTGTGAAAGGCACCATCTGCTCGGTGTGACAGTAATGAAGTGAGGGGAATTGTGGGACAAAAGCTCAGTCTCATTGAGCTGAGCAGTGGGTGGCTCTGCCATATTTCTCCTGCTCTGACTCACATTGCTTCACTCTGACACTGTGGTGGCATCCATACTGCACTCAGTGCATACAGGTAGACAGCAGAGGTGTAACGATATGATGATATGATACAATAATAATATAATAATATAATTTTTACAATCTTGCACACACTGCGACTTTTGCATCAGATGCTGCATTATCATTTGTGCTTCAAAGTATTTATTTTTGCCTGGAGTCCAATTGACTTGTCTGTGCTACACCTACAAATGCATTCCAGTAGAAATGCATTACAAATACATTATTATTAACAATGTAAAACAACAACACATTGAACCTAATTAGAAGTTGCAGTATTGTAGTTCGTCATGTAATTTTTTAATTTTTTTATATTTTTTAATTGTTGTACATTTTTATGACCTTCCCAATGTAGTAGTAGTAGCTAATTAACCCATCCCATCCACTAGGGGGCTCTCCCCATCACTTTGCACTGTCCTTGACTCTAGGAGGGTGAAGACAAGCACAAGCCTCCTCTGTTGTGTGTGATGCAGCCACCGCCTCTATTCGAACTACTGCTGATACACCGTCACTGTGGAGCCAACGCGCTTGGAGGAAAGCGCAGGGTTCTCAACTCTGAATGGACCAATCAGTAGCCAGAGCCACATTGCAATGTGTGAGTGATAGGGAGAGAGAGCGCCATCTACCCACCCAGAGAGTTGTCGCACAACCAATTTTTGCTCTCTTGGGCCCCGGCTGTTGATGGCAAACAGCATGACCGAGACTCAAACTCACAATCCTCTGGTCATAGTGTCAGCGTCTTAGCCTGCTGAGCCACTCGGGGCAGTTGGTCACATTATTAAGGTTGCTGGACATTTGGCTGATAGACTAAGTTCATTGGTGTGTTGTCTATTTTTATGTTGTTAGCTAGTTAAATTATAGTACCATATGTAATTTCAATACCTATAACCTCCAATACTCTACTTACAATATCAACGTTATGGGAGAAAAATGTTGCCTCAGGCAACACTGATAATGCAGCAGTGACGGAGACAAATGGAGGCAGAACTCTTGAGATCCCACTGAAAATTCATAAGCCACAAAAAATCTCTGGTTACAAATTTAGGGCAGAAGAAACTACGCAGCACTGCCAAGAAGCTACACTTGATCTATCAGCATGACCTTTCACACACTACTTTACTGTTTACACACAATACTTTATATGTTTAGCAGGAATATGCATTAATCAGCATCATTATTTCAAGTGTGACAGATTT
Source organism: Crenuchus spilurus (assembly GCA_036984385.1). Classification (NCBI taxonomy): domain Eukaryota; kingdom Metazoa; phylum Chordata; class Actinopteri; order Characiformes; family Crenuchidae; genus Crenuchus; species Crenuchus spilurus. Next base: position 1,626 of record BRDA01030043.1, on the reverse strand, counting down.
AAGTAAGTGGCTAATTTTGAGTTTTGTTTATTAAAAAGTGAAAGTAAAAGTGCACAATCTTTGGCCAATGTGAGGAATTTGAGCTCTGCATTTAAGCCATCCATACATTGAAACACACACACTGGTGAACACACTAGGGGACAGTGAGAACATGTGCCTGATGTGGTGGGCAGACCCTGTCTACAGTGCCTGGGGAGCAGTTGCTGGTAAGGTATCATGACCTGCCAGGGGATTGAACTGGCAACCTTCTGGTCACAAGACTTGATCCCTAACCAGGCCATGTCTGCTGCTAAAACTGTGCACCGTGAATCACTTTCTCATTCAAGTGCAAGTGTGAATTAACAAAGGTAAACAACACATTGCCTTCACACATGTGTATTTTTTTCATAATGATAGAAGAAAGAAATGACTCTAGGCTACAATAGGCTATAAAACATGTTAATTATTTTGTGATATATGTTGGGATTTACACATACATTAAACATCAATACTTTGCCTTTAATGTGACCTTTTCAAACCTCTTTATAGTCACAATTGTTAGAAGTGGATGTAAACATGTAAATATTAAGTCTTTCTCTTGCTTTCTCACTCTGACACACAAATGTGACATTTGTAACAACTAATTTCATCTTTAGCAATCAACAAAACAAACCGGGAAACTCCCCACTCTCTGAAAGTGTCCTTAAACAGAAACGTAATTCTATTATTCCTTAAGGGTCTGTCCTGTCACTATAATTGCACCTTCAGAGGAAGTAAAACTAAACATCAGGTGTATGAATAAGGTTAGGTAGACATAAAGAGCTTTCATGGTAATATAAAAGCCTAGTTTGCATATCTTATCTTTCTTGTGGGTTGTGCTGTTGTTACTTGTGAAAAGGGGAACAATCATGTTTGAATATGAAGTGCTTTACAGTTGGAGCCTACTGGTTCAGTTAAAACATGCAATCATGTGCAAATGAATAGAGGCATGCAAAGTAACTTTCTGTCAGTGCTTCTTACTATATGGGACCATTTCACTGTGTAGTAGTGTATGTACATCTCTGAGGTTAAATAAGGATTCTCACTTGAATGTTGTAACTGATGTTTTAGAAAATGATGAACAGCAACGTTTTCTGAAGATCTAACACTTCAGCTACATTTTTTCCTTGTTATATTTAAATGTAATTACATAGCTACACTCTTAAAAATTGTTCTTTAAGGGTTCTTTAGTAAAGAAAATGGTTATATACAGAACAATAAACACTCAAAGAACCCTTTGTATGATGAAGAGTTCTGCAGATTGATGAAGAATATATTGTAGATGGTTCTATATAAACTATTTTAAAAATGGTTCCATATAGCACCAAAAAGGTTATTATTAAGCTTGACAATGTAGCAACAACCTTTTTGATGCTATGTAGAACCATCTACAATACATTCTTCATCAATCTGAAGAACTCGTCATCATACAAAGGGTTATTTGAGTGTTAATAGTTCTATATGTAGCCATTTTTTTTTACTAAAGAACCCTTGAAGAGCCATCTTTTTGAAAAATGTACATAGTAATGTAATGAATTATAAACCCACATTATATGTTGACAAGGTTAAGTCAGATTTACCTTTTCTGTTTGTTTCAATCAGGCAATG
>BRDA01030037.1:0-11342 GCA_036984385.1 Crenuchus spilurus | reverse complement strand
AAAAACCCTAATCCTTAAAAACCTTAACCCTAAAAAACCCTAACCCTAAAAAACCCTAACCCTAAAAAACCCTAACCCTTAAAAACCTTAACCCTAAAAAACCTTAACCCTAAAAAACCCTAACCCTTAAAAACCCTAACCCTAAAAAACCCTAACCCTAAAAAACCCTAACCCTAAAAAACCCTAATCCTTAAAAACCTTAACCCTAAAAAACCCTAACCCTAAAAACCCTAACCCTTAAAAACCCTAACCCTAAAAAACCTTAACCCTAAAAAACCCTAACCCTAAAAAACCTTAAACCTAAAAAACCCTAATCCTTAAAAACCTTAACCCTAAAAAACCCTAACCCTAAAAACCTAGTCAGATTTGTTAGAGTGCAATAATTGACCTGTATGATTTAAGAGTATATCTACATGATAAATATTTGTATTCAAAGTCATGGTTCATAAAATTAAAAAAATGAAAATATAAAAAATAACATGACTGCCAATAGTTTTCCGTAGACATACATGGTCAGAGTAGGAACCCGTTCTTCATGCCGATAGTGTCTTAAAACTGTAACCCACTGAAGAGATTGAAATTGAAATAAAAAAAACTTTCTCCCTCAACATCATATCTCCCATTCTATCTAAAGCCGACATTCACCTGCAGCCTGCAGCCCAACCTCAGGAGACACTCTACTTTTATAGAGCTTGTTAACGTATGACCTGTTTCTGCTCACTGGCTTTCAGTCCGAAGCCCTTCCACCTGCCTGCACCCTTACAGGGGACCCTCTGAGCCTAATGCTCCAGCTCCCCTTTCAGCAACCCTCAATAACAAGCCTGCCTCGCTACAGACATCTAAATTGAAACTCCAATACATTTTGGATTGTATTTATTCTTTTGCTTCAGTATTCAAATTTAAGACTGTCCTCACACAAACACCATATTATCAAAAAAAAAAAAAAAAAAAAAAAAACGAGGGGGAAAAGTACCGTGGGGAAATAATTGGCTGCTCAACACATAAACAGGGTGAGCAGAGCCACAGAGCCTGTAAAATAAATTGACTGGAGTAAATAGCATGTTGCTTTCCGCGGGCCCGCTCCTCGTGATGAAGTATATAGATTTGCAATTTCCACGGCCACAGACAAGACCAATAAACTTCATAATAAAGTGCACAGGTTAACAGAGGGGTTATTTTCACCTAGCTGGCCATAACTATAAATATCAGAGTAACTAGCTAACTCTAGTCAAGGGACGGAGAAATTTATGGCCCGATGTGACAGAATAATGCTACTTATCTTTGGCCGGTGTTATGGCTCTGTGTTTGCTTTATGGCAGTCTTTTAAGTTTATATTGTCCTTAGCTCTATTGCTAATCAATATGTGCATATTGAAAGCATAGATCATTGGGATAACTTGCGGACGCTCAGCGTTCCTGTCTCCTCTGTGAATGTGAGAGGAATGTTGTGATCCATTTCTGTAATGAAAGCAGCTGGCCTTGCTGCCTTGGCCCGGTGTGAGAGAATTTGTGTTGTTCTGTTGTTCCAACAGTGATTTTAAAGTGGACTTTGCAGAGGACAGACATTAAAGTTTTGCTGTTTATCAGCAACAACAAAATGCCCAGGAGTGTTTGTGTGTGCCGGCATTTGTGTTTTTTAATCTGCACAGCTGGTCAGATGGTCCACCCTCTCAGAGGGACGGTGGAGGTGATGCCAGGTCTGCAGAAAAACAAGAATAGGACAGCTTGGAGAGAATAAGAAAGGAGGGGTCCAGGCAAATCGAAGCAGGGGACGGCCAGACAGGCTGGGACCTGTTTGGGCCAGGGAGATGTGTTTGCTTCTAGAGGCCAGCGAGCAGGGGTTTTGTCCCCTCAGAGGCGGCGAGGCAGCAACTGACCCAGTGGCTGCCCTCCAGCCCCCTGCAGGACAGGCTTAGCCCGCCTCTGCCCTGCGGTCCTGCTGATAAGACCGGACTGCCCTGACACTGCTCACCTAGAACACAGGCAGTGAAAGAAAGAACAAACAATGCCCAACACCTTTGTGCTGCAGCTAGTTTAAAAGCTCACAGGCTGATTCTGAAGGGCAAGCTCCAGTGAATAATGCACACGGACGTTCTGTCAAGAGCGCTTACTTTAAGCTTTAAAGTCAAGTTCTTTGCTCAACTTCTCTTCCTGCTATTATTCCATCATCTCCTTCAGCTTTCTTTTAACACATAAGAGAAGAAAACCTCTTTTGCAAAATGAACTTGTAATTACATTAATATCACTTACAGTTCACTGGACAGAATGTATGAGGACTTTCATTAATTAACAAAATTAACTTTTGGGTGTAGTACTAGCTTGTGCATGCTTACTATGTTTAAAATGAGTTAATTAATTATAAATGGTGATAATTACAGTCTCAGTGGTCTTGGATACTCTGCTCAAATTAGGAGATTATTTTCTAAATGAAGTTCACCTCTATAGGGGACAAATAGCAGTATTTTTTAAATTTTAGTAGTAAAAATACAATATTTAATGAGTCATATCTTTTGCACAGGTCACAGTTTGAGTTTTATTTGATCTAAAATGTTAAAGTCAGTAAATAAAAAGTATGTGTGTAGTACATTATGCAGAAGGTTGTTTACTGTAAAAAACGTATGGAACTTATTTTCAATTTGAAAATCAGTAAAATATGTTTACCCTGTGGTGCCCAAATGTTTGCATAAGACTGTATAAACTGCTTCATTGGTAATGATATTTTGTTTCTTATCTAATGTTCATAAGCTTGTAAATGTTAATGCAAAAATGCTTGAGTGTAAACTTTATTCTAATATGCTTAGAAACAGCTTTATTACATTAATGTAATAGAAACATTAATGATTTCTTATTTTCAGAAGCTTGTACACATTACCAGTGTATAGTAACTGTCTCTCACTCTCTCTCTCTCTCTCTCTCTCTCTCTCTCTCTCTCTCTCTCTGTCACAACCTTGTCTCTGTTTCTGTTAATATGGCCGAGGCTGCAGTGATGATTTTATTAATGCACCAAAACCAGAGTTAGACAAACCTGCTGCCCATATGTTGCACGTACCAAGACTTGTCCTTCAAATCAAAACCAGCAGCCGCAGTAAAAGTCCTGTATTTGTGAATAATAGCACAGTTGTCTGCGCCGGATAAAATAATATGTTTATTACACTGGCAATGGAGTGCCATTGCCAGGAAATACATACTATGTACAGCGATGTATAGGAATATATTACTCATCCCACATGTGGTGTAGGCCTGTGCGCAGGTAATGGATCCAGCACATGGGTTTTGGAAGTGCTCCTGCGACCCTCCATCTCAGCGCTGATTGAGCGCTGCAGCCCCGACTGTAAGTGAATTACAGACTTTTTACAGATATATATATGATATGAACTCCGAGTGGAGATGTTTTTTTCCTCACATGTAGAACTCAATAGAGCTGATTTATGTAAGCTGCTCATTATGAATTCTCTCTTAAGGGGAAATGTAGGGACCATGCCAGGGAGCAATGTGATTAGGGTCAGTTGAACCTACTGATTGTTGTTTTTGTGCCTGAGCCAGGCCAGAAAGCATACATCTTATGTTACACGATATGGCAGAATGCACTTCAGCATATTTGACTGGGAGAAAAATGCAGATAAGTATTTGTTACGGTGCATTGCATCCTATGTTCCAGGTATCATTCATAAGCTTCACAAGCTTCCATTTAATCCCAGACACTAAAATATGTCTGTTCTGATAAAAAAAAATATATATATTTAAAAAATTTAGTCTTAGTCTTGGTCAGCATTATATATATATATATATATATATATATATATATATATATATATATATATATATATATATATATATATATATATATGTGTGTGTATTTATTAGAGAATTTTCCAAATTTAATTTTGAAATATATTTAAACAGAATGTCAATGTAATGTTTTTTATTAAAAAAAAAAAAAATTCCAGAAGTTAAGACCTGATTTCTGAGATCTAAAATGTATTTTTGTAATAAAAAAAATCTTCTGCACAATTGCTTTCACAAGTTAAAAATGAACTCACTGAAATTGCAGCTGAAGAAAAATGTGCAAAATAAATTTGCATGTTTGTCAAATAGTTTATAGAAAATGTAAAAAAAAAATCACTAAATGGTAAACATATGGATCGTAGAGCTAAGTAGCAATCAAAGGCAATCAAACTGTTTACTCAGGTGTATTTTGATAAATTAGTTTGTATGTACAACTGCATATCTGCCAAGCAATTCATCATCAGTGTGAGCAGCGCTAGTTCTGCAGCACAGGAAAAGCAAGTCAGTTGTTGATAACTGGCTGTAAAAATCCAGTGAGTGAGCGAGTACATTTTCAGACATGCGCTCGAAAGAAAGAGCAGCATAGCTTACATGGCAATTAAACCATCAATCTACAATTATTTCAAGTAAGCAAACACTTACAAATTGTCACCTGTTTGAGGTCTTACAGCTTTACTCAGTAATATCGCCCCACCGCGTCCTCTGGAAAAACACACATTCAACCGCACTCAAAGACGGCTAGGTTTACTACCTCATGAAGGATTGCCATTTACTTACAAATAACACCAGCCATCAGACCAGCTGCTTTGTCCAGACACATTTAGGTTGGAAAGAGAGTATTTCTGCTGTTTGAATTTCCATGACTTTTAGACGCTTTCCCTCAAAGAGCAGTGCTTATGTGTGTGTGTGTGTGTGTGTGTGTTTGTGGGTGAAATAGGTTCCTTGAATGGAAAGTGGCACTTGCAGGCTGCTGTGGTGAGCCCTGCTGTGAGGGAGAGTATTATATGTCCTGACAAATATTTTGGAATGTAAATACAAACACAATACATCCAAATCCCTTCTTACGATGGCACCATTTCTCTGTCTTTACATCCATACATGAGGGTGTATTCACACATTATAATAATATCCTAGGGGCACAGACTGTGTTCTTTTGTGGTTTCTGCAGCCGTGTAATGTTTTCAAGTTTCTGGACATTGTACAAAGTAATAAAAGAACAGATTAATTTGTAACAATGCTGCATGTGAAGGTATATATGAACTATTCAAGATGGTGTGTTGGATGCTGGAGAAAAATGAAAGTGTGAAGACCTGAGTCACAGGGGCCAAATAGTTATACCCAGATGACTGGGTCTTTACATCTTACAAGCAGCATGACTTGTGGTGTGCTCCCAGCCTATAGTAGTGATTACCAACTGACAGTGGCCTTCAAACTCACTAGACCTCAATCCAAGCATGTGCTGGTAGAACAAGTCTGATTTTGGCAGCTTCTCCTCACAGTGTAGTAAGTAAGTAAAGTTTATTTATAACACACTTTTCACAGATGTTGGTCACAAAGTGCCTTCCATTAAAACAGAGTATAAAAGGAAAAAAGAACAAATAATAGAAAATTAAAACAAAAGAAGTAAATAAGTAAAAGAAGATACATAAAACTGTAAAGCTAATAAAATATACAATATTAATCATATGCCTGGTTGTACAGGTGGGTTTTTAAAAGCTTTTTAAAAAGCATTTAAAAACTGTACAGAACTTTGAGTTGTTGTTAATATCTTGATGCCAGGTACCACAGGCCAGAGGTCTTGTAGATCCATGACTCGGCAGGTCAGAACAGTTTTGGGGGCATGTGGAGAATGAGTAGGGAATGTTTATTGTTATGTCAAATGAAAAATCATCAGCAGCTCAGCATCTATCTATCTATCTAACTCTCTCTCTCTCTCTCTCTCTCTCTCTCTCTCTCTCTCTATATATATATATATATATATATATATATATATATATATATATATATATATATATATATATACACACACACACACACATACATACATACATACATACATACATACATACATACACACACATATATATGAATTCCATGTAAAGTTAAGGTTTTCCTTCCTCTTATAAAATTACTGTTTTGGAGATAAAAGGTTTTGTTCTGTGATGATATACACATTGTATATGTTTATATATTTCTTAAATAACAGTAAAATGTTCTTTTACTCTGCATTCATTGCAGACAGACAGCAAACAAATGCAGAATGTAACAAATAAAAAATATTTATGGTGGCGACGATGTTGCCGTGCATTTGAGCGAGCTGCTTTTCTTGCTCCAGTGGTGTGCAGAATAAGACTTTGTGTTTTGAGTCTGGAATGTAATTGAAGAGAGAGCCTGAGAGAATCCTCATGCTGTAGCAGTGGATATGAGAGAAGTGGGGACTTCTCAGCAGGTGCAGAGCCAGCACTCACCACCAGGGGGAGATATGAGGACTCTTTCAGTAACAGACAGGCGCCTGAGAGAAGTAGAATAGAATTGTGGGGTTCAGTGTGTGTAGCTGCTGCTCTGAGGTCAGCTGATAATGAGGGTAACAGGTGGGCCACCTCTACTGAAGCACTTTGTCTTTTTCAGCTTTGTGCAGCAATTCTGTAAGTACCAAAAAAAAAAGTGAACACACTTGTGGATGGGTGATGAAAAGTATGGAAAATATTGTTGACCAGCATGTATTAAAAAGTCTCCATTTGTTATAAATACAGTAAAGACTTTTTTAATGATGCATGTATATTTTTACCCTTTGGAAAACTTTTACCATCATGTTTTTGATGTTACTGTATAAGACAGAGCTATTATTTATAATAATCCATGTTGCTGCACGAGCAGACATAGACACGTGTTACTGGGCTTGTCATTGAATTTGTTTATTTTAAATGACATTTGAAGTAGTATAAAAAGTACTATATTTGTTTATTCTGAAGGTTTGTGGAGAGCAATGACTACAGTTGTTCAGCAGGAATAGTCATCAAAGAATCTTAAATCTAACCTAGAGGTCAGGCTTTAATATCTGTTTACATATCCAGCACAGTGGTCAAGAAAAACAGTACAGAACTGGTGCAGTACAATGTGGCCTGACTTTGTAACCCCCCTCGATTCCACGCTGCTTTATTTAAATGTACGACATCCCATATTTATAGGATTATTCAGTTTTATACTCTTTACAGTATTGCTACCTCTCATCCAAGTCTATGTAATTTAATATTAGTTTATTTTATTCTCCTTCTCTTTTCCTCATTGAGTGTGAGAGTGTGTATGTGTGGTATGTGTATGTATTGATGTTCTGTTGTGTACTGAGTGTCACTGTGAAACTAAAAACAAATTTCTTCTATATGCAAACCTACTTGGCTTATAAAGCTTGATTCTGATTGTAAATGTACCCTTAAATGTACAACATAAGGCCCAACTGTGTATCTTACAGGTTCACTACATTCTCTTTAATAGGAAAAAGGAGCCGATTAGTAACTTTTTCATAGATTAACCTTTTTTAAAAGTAAATAAAAAATTTACTTTTATTAAAAAGTAAATAAAAAAGTAAATTTTGTATAAATACAACAGAATCTAGTACAGTTATGCTGCCTAACTAAAGTTACTAAAGAAGTATTTTTCAGGGTGCTGCCCCTGGAAAGTGTACAAATATGGTACGAGACAGTGATATTTGATTCTACATATACATCATTATGCATACATTTCAATCCTAAATGTACTAATATGGCTTCCACAGCTTATAATACTGTATTCTTTGACTATATATGAATCTTACTGTATGACAGCATTGTTAATTTTAATATCCCAACCTGGTCACATTCCTGTTAATAGGCATTAATAGATTGATTTATTAACATACTGAATATAATATAACTGTAACCCTGATAAGGATTAAGTGGGTGTGAGGATGGATGGATGGATGGATGGATGGATGAATATAATATTTATGCTCTTGGGATGAAAATTTGATGGATAAATGAAAGTATTCCCATTCCTGTGTTGCCATGCTTCTTAAAACAGCAAAAAAGCTAGAAATGATTGCATCCAGAGCCCTTGAAGAGCTTTTTCTTTTTTTTTCTTTTTCAAAAGAGCAGATCTGTGTGATTTATCATTCTGAGATTAGTTGTTCTTTAATTTGAATGTTCTGCCTTGGTGGGTGTCTGATTTATTGAAAGACAAAATTAAATAACATTTTGCAGCAACTCAAACAAAATTACCTCAGTGTTTGAGCCAGTTTCTTTGTGTGATTGTTCTTTTCGCAGACGATTAAAACCGAACTAAATAATGTGGGATCTTCATTCGTCTGTCGGCTTTCTTTTGTACCCAGGGCCCCACTGTCACTGTTTGTAAATTCTCTTTTTAGAGGAACCAAAATAGCCTGACATTTTCCTTCAGTGCACTTCTCTAACCCACGTTTCCTGAGGCTAATTCTCTCTCTCTCTCTCTCTCTCTCTTGCTCTCTCTCTCTCTCTCTCTCTCTCTCTCTCTGTGTGTGTGTGTGTGTGTGTGTGTGTGTCTGTCTGTCTCTCTCTGTGTGTGTGTGTCTCCCTCATCCCACATGGGACAGAGATTTATTCATTTTTTTCTCTCTCCATGGCAGCTCCTCGTTTGGTTTGAGATGTATGTCCTTTTAAATAAGACACCAATCGATGCAACTGACCCAACCATTTCCTTCATCATGCAGTATGAACTTTCAAATGAGGGCGCTCAGTCATGTGTTCTGGTGGGAAAACTCTTCAAGTCTCTAATTATAAGTGTGATTTTTCAAACTGCACATGCTGATGTAAATAAAGTCTTACAAATTTGTTTATTTTCAGTTTTGATTGGGAGATAATGGTGGAGAGCCACATACCACTGGAAATGACTTATGTCTACAACAATTTTAATTAATTTGAAAAATTGGTAGACTTGCCCTTTAAGTCAATTGAATTTAATGCTGATTATGTACATTGATGAATATGTCACATTATTTGACTGGTGTTTAATGCATATTGTGTACACAGTAATATTACATACGTCATTATTAAGCTAATCAATTTAATTTATAAATACATATATATATATATATATATATATATATATATATATATATATATATATATATATATATATATATATATTCTGTAGTTCAAATGGTTTTATACTGGACACTCTCAAGGATGCTATTATCTGCTGCACTGCACTGCTACAAATAAGTGGTTTAAACAAAATGATTTTTTATTTTATTTTATTCATAATTGAATGAAAAAGTTAAGCTGTCATACTTTATATTCTTTATATATAATGTGACATTATCTCCGAGTATTACAATATTTAATTTGGAGTAAATTACTTATTAAACTTTATCACCATTAAAACAAAAAAGGACTTAAAATATGTCATATACAGTTTATGGTTTTGAATTAAATTATAAACATAAACGTTTTTATGATTTTTTTGTATTTTTTAATTTTTAATTTTGAGGTGCACTAGTATTAGAGTGTCAGTCTTATGCAAATCTTTTTGACACTCAGGATTGAACTGCATAAAATTATGTATTCTAAAATAACATATTTAGTGGAAAAATGTAGCTAAAGTTAGAACATTTCATGTTTATGCATTTTTCAATGTCTTGCAGCAAATAAAATTATTGTGCCCTAAAATATATATGTAGAAATGTAACATTTTAAGTGTGTTCTCCATAGAGAATCTTAACTTATTTTCATTTAGAAAAGAAAATGTTACAGCAGCAAAAAGACAGTGAAGTACTCAGTAATAGAAGAAGGTATTAGAGAGACTCTTGGTAAATACTATAAACTTATCTAAGCAATGTTTTATAAACTTATCCAAGACTCTGAATAATATTTACAGCTAAATGTACATGGAATATTTTACATGGGATACAGCACATTGTTGGATTGAAATATTGCACATAATGCTGTATAAATATCATAGTACCTTATTGAATATTGCACATTTTATACAGTATATACACTCCCAGTAAAAAGTTTTAGAGCGCCCACATTTTTCCAGTTTTTTTTATACAATATTATTGAGTTTAATGCCTCATTGCACTCTGAAATGAAAGCAGAGGAGTTAAATAAGAACTCATTGAATCAATTTAAAGACCAAAATGTATCTAAACTTTGGACTCATCACAGTAGCACCTTTGTCAGATATAACAGCTGAACACACTTGTGACATTCTTTCTACAATAGACATCAAATATTCTTCAGACAGTTCTTCACAAATCTGTTGCAGAACGTCATATAAATGTTGGCACTTGTAGGTTTGCTTTACTTTCACTCTTCTGTCCAGTTCATCCCAAATCAAATGGATGGGGTTTAAGTCTGGAGACTGTGCTCCACTCCATGTTTTCAAGCTGACGATCTTGTTCTTTTTTTAATGAGGTAGTTCTGGCAGAGCTTGAACTTATGTTTTGGGTCATTATCTTGCTGACCAACTAGGTGCATAGCAGAAACTTTCTAAAACTCTCTAAAGCTGTTCTAAGACTTTTGATGGGTAGTGTATATGTGTTGTCCAAAAATATTCAGTCAGATATATCAGTGAAGTTATAAGTGAATTTATAAGTCAATACAATGTGTAACATTTATATATGGCTAGTTTAACTTTCATGGTTAAAAAATTGTGACATCATAAGGGCGGTGTAGCTCAGAGGGAGTTTTCTGTACCCCGTCTGTGTGAAGAAATCAGGCTTTTACACATGCCGTCTCAGCACACAGGTCAATGGGCCGATGTCAATTCTCTCATCCATTTAGTCATAAGTGAGAGATCTGGCTGCATTAAAGGAAGCCCTGCACATCAGTGGAGAAAGAGAGCTGACGTCAGTACTCACTCATGCTCACTTCGCAGCACTATGGATTTGCTCAAGCCCACTATTATAACTGAGTGGAAATGACAATTTGGCATTGGGTACCATGTATTAAATTATAAATGTGATCAAAGAGCTGTTAAAATGACATTAAAGAGGGAACCAGGGAGAAAACAAATGCCTCATTCTTTCACTTTGTCCTGACATGAATGATTCTTTGTTAAAATATAATCACAATCTTTATTAGTCACCAAGGACACAATCTAAAGCAGGGATCAGATTGAGTTTGATTGCCATCACCTAAGATATTTGAGATTTATAAACTGAGTTGCCTGTGATATACAACATGTACAAATGAACAAACAACACAAAAGTCATTGTAAAATTGTTACAATTTTACACATTTTTCATATTTGATTGCAGCTAATAGTATTAATGGTTTCTAAAGGATTCTGATATTTCTAGGGCAGTGAATATGGTTGGTAAGAACAATTAGAGTCCTATCTGCATATGCACAATATCTATTTTGCTAAATTTAACACAGAAGCATTATATATACATAGTCATATCAAAATGTTATGACCGCCCTTGGTTTGGAATGAACAGCGTTTGCTGCATGTAAATAAGTGAGCACACCAGTCAGTTGTAGCAGAGTGCAAAATGATCATCACAGACAAGGACACAATCTGAGGTCATGATAACAAAGTACA
>BRDA01030033.1:7033-33745 GCA_036984385.1 Crenuchus spilurus | reverse complement strand
CATAGTTAATGCAACTTCTGCTCCTGAACCTCTGCGAACAGCGTCTGCAAATCAGGGCCGTAGGACGTCACTTTCATCATATACTGGCTTTCGGCTTCTGCGAGTGTGACACCGAAAAATACGTACAAATATATATTTTTATTTTAATATTTCAAGCTCAGAATAATCCTCTAATTTAGAACCACTACAATAAAAAAGAACGAAAACAAATAAATACAACTACAATTAAATACTTTTTTTCCCAAGCCACACGGAGCCGCAGCGTAAGGATGAAAGAGCCGCATGCGGCTCCGGAGCCGTGGGTTGCCGACCCCTGGTCTAGATTAAATTCTCTATATAGCTTTCCTTGTGTCTCACAGTCCTTGTCAGTCACTGTAATGTCTACCTTTCATTGCCGTGCCATGGTTTTGCCATAGTCTGTATTCTGTAGCCAGAGTTAAGTCTTGTTAGCCACCGTTTTGAGTCTCGTAATAAAGTCTTGTTTTGGACACCATCTCTGCATCCATCTCCTCCAGGCCACAGCACCTTGTGACAGTACTGCATTTTGCAAGAACGAGTGCTTATAGGCAAATCATTTATTTTGTATAGAATATTGTGATAATACACTTGTATCAACATCAAAGTTCTGGTCTCATGTCTCACTTCTCACTTCTGTTTGTTTGAGATGTATTCAAACATCAGTAAAGGACTGTAACTAAAATCAACATTCATGATTTCTCAACATTTTTAAAGCTTGTTCCAAAAATATATTAGCCATGGTTTATCTGAAGCTGAATCCTTTAGCAGAAATCAATAACTTGAGTCAAAAGAAGAAGGTTTTAGCTTTCATATGACTCCTAACTTTTATATGACAACTGTAAATATCAGAAAACAAGATCGCTGATGTAAAATAGATGCTGGACATGCTATTTAAGATATATTTTATGTCTCAATTTTTTTTTTTATATATTTTGTTAAGCAATTTTTATTTTAATGTGCTAGAAGTTTGGTCACACCTTCTGGACATTTAGTAGTTTTTCATTATTTAAAAATGGTCTGCATTGAAAATTAACACTAAAGTCATCCAAACAATGAAGAAATACATATGTAATTATTTAGTAAACAAACAAGTGTTAAACAAACCAGAATGTTTTATGTTTTACATTCTTCAAAGTAGGCATGTCTTGCTTAGATGACAGCTTTCTTGCCATTTTCAGTTTTATGAGGTAGTCACCTGGAATGACTTTCAGTTCATGACTTGCATTTCTTGCCTCTTAATGTGTTTGAGACATCAGTTGTGTGTCTACTTTGAAGAATCTAAAAGATATTTTGGTTTGTTTAACACTTTAAGTTTACTACATGATTCCTTATGTGTTCCTTCATAATCTGGATGACTTCAGTATTCATTTATATATATAAAAAATCAAATTCTCTTTTAAATAACTGCACTTTCCTGTTTTCAATTGTTTAATTAATAACACACATAATGTCCTAAATTGTTGAGTGTTTTAAGTCTGTTATGCAGTTCTTGCATGTATAAATTGTGTAAAGACCTGTATTTTAATGTGCAATGTGCTAAATAAAAAGTTGTTATTGTTATTATTTGCTGATGTTGTTATTATGGAAACAATAGCTAAGCTTATTAGTTATTATAATCTTTAACAATATCAGAAATAATAATCACACTAATATTTACATTAATAACTTTTATAGAGAACATTTTAAGTCAACTTAACATTTTAACAATCATTGTTGTACCACAGGGGGCACCAAAATGCTAAAGTTATGTTATTTTACAATCTTTGTTTAACATTTCTGATTTTTATGCAGGTTTCTCTTTGTGCAGTGCTGTGTAGAACACACTGTAAACTCTGTGCATTACGCTTCTGGATTGAAATGTAACATTTGAATTGTGTTTTTCTTCCATGTTTACACAGGTGGTTTTTACACTGAAGAGTTCAAACACACTTGAGCTAAAAAACACACACATTACACACATCTCCTGAGCTGTCAGTTCTGCTCACAGAGAACCGACAGGCTGCAGAGCAGCAGACGTCACCCACCAAAACACCAAAGAAACTATTTCACCCATTTTAAACCTACAGATGAGAACAGCAACAGCACGAACGAACACAAACATCCTTCAGCGCTGACCAGAATCCATTTCAGCCACTTCTGTCTATGGAGCAGTCTGGAGAAAGTCACGTCTGCAGTTTTCACTCTTACATCAAATGTAGTCCATGACTTTAGTTAGGGAACACCAATCTGCCATAACATTAAAAACAACTCCTTATATCTACACTCACTGTCTATTTTATCAGCTTCAATGAGCATACAGGTGCACTGTGTAGTTCTACAGTTACAGACTGTAGTGCATCTGTTTCTCTGTGTACTTTATTATCCTCCTTTCACCTGTTCTTCAATGATCAGAACCCCCACAGGGCAGATATTATTTGGGTGGTCTATCTGCAGTGACACTAATGTGGTGGTGGTGTGTTGTGGATAATGTGCACCTATATAGTAAGTGGAGCTGACATGGACTGAGAGTGCAGAAAGTAGGATTTGTTATGTTATGCCTGGTGTACTAGACACTCTACTAGAGCTAGAAGTAGATCTTTGGGTTTTGGTTAAACTTGACCACCAATTAGCAAATCAGTTATTAATAAACCCAGCATATCTGTTTCCCATAGAAATTTGAGGGCAAGGTGTACCTAATCCTTTAAAAGGTTTATAAAAGAAATTGAGGACATGTGTACATATCCAATGCAAGTCCAGTTGTCAAAAATTTTGCACTGGAGCTACAAAGCTAAACAGAATGTTGAATTGGTGATATTATTCTTCCTCTTAATGTAAATTGTAACCATTTTAATGAGCTTAAATATTTGTTAATGACCACAATATTTATCAAAAAAATATATATTTTTTTACAGGATCATACATCCCTGTCATGTGACACACCTTACCTTTATGTTCATCATCAAGCTAGCTAATTTCTCTATACTTGGAATAGACCAACAAAAAACACTGATGCTAAGTTCAGTCAATAAATCAATGCATACACAGTGGCATGCAAAATTTGGGCACCCCTGTTAAAATACTAAATCAGACACCCATGCTTCACTGTGAGTATGGTCTTCTTTTGGTGATGCTCAGTGTAAACATACTTTTTGCAATTATGGCCAAAATGTTCAACCTTGTTCTCAAAATGTTCAACCACAAAAACCTGGTATTTTAACAGGGATGCCCAAACCATATGCCACTGTACTCAATATCACCATTATGATATTTAGAATCAATTCCAATCAATGCATTTTATCAAAGTATTTGCATAAAATAAAGACAAAAGTGTCTAAAACCAATTTCAGTTAGTGCTTGGACCCCTAAGATTGCTCATAATGAAAATGATGCTGCATTAAAAAGAAATAACATTAATAATATGGTAACAGAATAGGCTTAAAATGATTAAAAGCATCAAACAAAATCCAGTATAAAATATCAGTCTCTTTGTTCATGCTGGTCCTGCTGTAAATCTGTGTGAGCTGTAAATTGTCAGCATTGTTCAGCTTCCCCACGAGACATAGCCCACTTTAAGGCCCATTTTTATAGACAACAAATTCAAGCCTAGAGTGAAATAGCTAATTTCTGACAGAGCCCCTGACTCCTGTCTGGTTTGAGGATGTATTAGGAGCATCTGGTCCAAAAGCAGGCCGTCTAGTTCACTCTGCCTTCAGGCATCAGAACATACAATGCATAATTAAAGAGGCATTTTCATACAGTCTCTGTTGGCTTGAAAAAGTCTCAGCTGGTGAATCTGAATTGCTCCCTTTTCTCCAGAAATGATTCAGCGAATGATGTGACAGTTAGAGAAGAATGTTAGCTCAGGTCATATACCTACTATACTAAATAATGAGCAGAGCAGCTAATAACAGTCTTTTGTTTTCAAGGCTGTCAAGCCACTGTGCACTGATCTCACTGCAAAATGCTATTTTAAGACTTTTTTTTACAGTTTTGAATTGTAGCTGTTAAAAATAAAAGCTGTCTAAACTAAAGTTTACAACTACCTCCTTTTTTACAGTTTTACAGTTACAGACTGTAGCCCATCTGTTTCTCTGTATACTCTGTTAGCCTCCTTTCACCTGTTCTTTAATAGTCAGGACCACCACAGAGTAGGTATTAGTTGGTGGTGGATCACACAAAGTATTGGACACAGACATGGTGGTGGTGTTTTAGTGTGTGTTGCACTGGTACAAGTGGATCAGGCACAGCAGAGAAGCTGGAGATTTTAAACACTGTGTCCACTCACTGTCCTCTCTATTAGACACACCTACTTTGTTTGTCCATCTTGTAGATGTAAACTGTCATTGGTGGTCACAGGTGGATGCTTTTCTCGGTTCAGCAGTGACACTGAGATAAAATTCAGTGGTTCTGTTGTGTCTGAGTCACACTAACACATCACCACCACATCAGTGTCAAAGTCATGCTGACAACATTCCACCATCCACCATATCTGGTGGTCTATAAGTAGTAAAATTGCTCATAATGTAACTAGTGTAGTATGTAGAGGATGGCCACCGAGGTGTACCGTCTCACAAAATTAATTGATTAGTCAAATATCTCTACAACACAAAGCAGAGACACACCAAAGCCGTTATCCAGCTGATACCCCAGTTGTCACACATTTAGATTTTTCTGTGTATTTATCTGGACATAAAGCATGAAAACATCTTCTAAATATCACAAAATCATCTACTTTTGTAAATGTGTTACTGGATGTTATTGTAGTAGCCTCTCTGTCTCTGCTATGGTTACTATTGAAAGTGTCCAGAGCATTGAGTTCTATATTAAATGATTTTTTTCTACTCTACTTCATATTAGTGCCCTGTAGTACAGAATTAATAGACACCTGCCAGCCAATCAGAAAGCACCTCATCTCTGGGGTATAATGTAACATAGTATAAGGTTACAAACTAGGTTAGGAATTATAAGAAGAAAGTCTAGTCTTCTCATTGTTCGTGCTGGTTCTGCTGTAAATCTGAAGTGATACTGAGTGGCATCTGAGAGTTGAAAAATCCACTACAGAGAGATTTCTGGCACTGAACAAATAGCTGTGGCAGCAATTTCCCGGGGTGCGACGTGTACATGTCAGTTGGTAAACATTCACTGTTTTTCTGCAGAAAAACACATTTTCTGCTAGCAGACTTCTTATCCCCATTCATATTTTTTTCTCAGCCAGATAGAACCATTCCCATCTAAAAACTAATGCTGCGTTACAGGACCAACCGCTCGCTCAGTTTGTTAAAGCTACACGCTTCCAACAGAACGAATGCTGCTACAGACAACATCTGTCAACAAGCAACTTGTTACAGCTTCAGATGTTCAGGGCTGCTTTGGTTTTGTAGTTGATAAGTAGAAGAAAACTCCACTTTCATTACGTGACATCCAGGAAAGATTTTTTTTATCACTTTAAAGGGTTCATATAGTGTAAAAGCACATTTACATCACAATAAAAAAACAAAGTATAAATTATGCAATACTATACGGTCCACATATAGAATCCAAACTGCAAAAACAGTCCATTTTGAATTCATTGTTTTTGTGATATGATACATGTCTATATATGCTCCAGTTCATACTCCACCCATTCCTTTTGAAGTGATATGTAACATTTGAACCAGGACTGGTTGAATTAAGTACAATATAGCGAAACCAACAGAACAGTGCTCATTTACATATATTAGAATAAAAAGAATGCAAAAAAACAGTAACAGAAGTCTGTTTGTAGAAGCTAATTAAAAATATATAACTTTAATTATTATTTTAATAATTATTATTATTATAATTAATAATAATAATAATAATAATAATAATAATAATAATAATAATAATAATTATTATTATTATTATTATTATTATTATTACTGATGTTCTAAAGTATGCAAAGAAAACACAGATATTACAATCAGAACTACAACAAAGAAAATAAAATAATAGGGCAGAAAGACACTAAAAGACCACCTTTGGTTATAAAGAATTTATGAAAGAATATAAAGAGTATCCATGTATTTACCTCCATATGTATGTTAGGTAACAGTTTACTATGTAGTGCTATTCATTAGGTTACAAGACAACTGCATAAGATCATCATGACAACTGACATAAGCCTACATAAACCTACTGTATATATACTGCAAACTGAAATATCAAATAGTCATAAATAGTCATTATATATATTTTTGGATTCAGTTTTGTACAGTAATGTCTCATGTTTGCATCAATGCTACTTCCTCTCCTCCTCAGCCACAGCAGTCTGAGAATAATAATTATACAGATTACACCATTTGCTTTTTTACTCAAACAACTGTAAATAACTTTAATACTACTAAAGATATGGTGATGAAATTTAAATTAAATATACTAATATTAAATATACATTCTACATATACATTATGCATGGCTTGCTGCACGAGTATCATGGTGAAATAACAAACGTCATATGTTGTATTCACGAGAATAACAGGGCAGGCAATGATGAAGACAGCTGGATGAACGCCGGCCTCCACTCCAACAGCCGCAGATATTAGTCATCAGAAATGAACACCCATCTGCCCACACATGTAATCATACATGTCAGTCCTTTTCACACAGACTGATATATTTACTCCAAATGATGTCACCATATCTTCATTAGTATTATAGTTATTCACAGTCCACCATGCAGTAATAATTACTATTACTAATAATAGTAATTCTGACCACTAATACAATGGAAATTTTCTCAAAACAGACTTAGTTTAATACATTCAACAATGGTTTGTGTGATTGACAGCTTTTCTCAGATGTATGTTCTCTTGTGATTAATATGTATGTACATGGTTCCTGCCAAAATAAACCTAATAAAAGTAAACTAAACTAATCCTCTGTCATGCTTGTTGAGAGTCTATTGATACAGGCAGGATTGATGGGGTGCTTGTGCCTTTGTTGAAGCTGAAGTTGAATTAAACTTGCTGGGGGCGGGCAACCACAATTGCAGACTGGTTAAGAAAACAGCGCTACTTAAAAGCAGACATATTGAGGGTTGTGTTAGCTGGTGTAGCGGAGGTTTAAGGCTGCTAAAGAGTAGCTTTAGGGCAGGCCAGCCACAGCCACAGTCCGATTTAAATCTGGAACAGTGCACCCGGCAATTTCAGCCCGTCACACCCTAACTCTCCCAAAGCTTCCTCATCCACTGCTTTATTTTTAACTGTCTATTTCTCTCCAAAGGCTTCACGAGATGGAGGGTTGGCTCTTTGGCTGGCTGAATGAACACACTGACTGACACATCGCAGAAATTCAGCTCTATCCCCACATTGTTGGAGAAGGCAAAAAGGCTTTCAAATAACTCAGTAGAACCGCCCAAAACCGCTCTTCACTCAAGGTCACTTGTGGAGCTTCACTGCTGGTTCTTTTTCTAATCTAAAGTCAGTCCAAAGTGGCTGTGGCTTTAGATTTTGAACAGTCTGGATAAAAATCAAATTCCAATTCCATTTATTACCCTTACAGGAAATGTGAATTCTTAGAAAGAGTGGTTCAAAATTATTAGGCATTTCTAAGACAAGTTACAATATTGATGTCACACACAAACATTTTTTAAATGTTCTTTATAGATCATATAACCATCATTTTCCATCATACTAATCAGTTGGCATCACATATATTGAATGGTTCTGTGCCACTGGGCTGGTCTCCTTTCCTCTGATGTGTTAAGAGATCGGCTTGTCACTGTAAAGTGGCTGGTCCAGTCATCAGCTGGAATTGTCTGGGTGTTCAGAACTGAGTCATTTCACTTTGCTCTATGCAGATTTATCCAAGGGACTTGCCCTGCCTTTAAAAAGAAAAGCAAAACAAGAAAAACTCTTTCCTTTCATCTCATGCCACCTTGGCAAGACTCATTTCCCCCAGGGAGCAGATCAGGGGTGCGTTTGCCAAAAGCATAGTTGCTAACTACAAGTACATTAGCAAATTACATACTGTAGTTTAAATGAAGCAGTTGTGATGGAAATGTTTCCCAAACCCATAGTTGAAAGTACTGAGGCAGCTACATAGTCTGATCCATCATTTAACAGAACAGGTGTTTCACAAAACTGTAGTTCCAACGAATATTCAGAATCTGTGTCATAAAGTTGTGTGGTTCCAAACACAGATCTGCAGCTGCAGTTAGAAGCTTAATTCTGAGAGACAACGTCATCAGTTACGTAAGACAGAGTAGAAGGATGTCAGAAAGCTGACAGTTTATATCAGTCTTACTGTACAAATATTTACAATGTCAAGTGCTTTGAACATGTAGTGTTTGATAAATATTTTAATGTTTTTTGTGTTTATGAATATACATTCCTCCAATAACATCAACAAAACCCATGTTACTTATGTAACATTAGGCAAACTATGCACTATTACCTTCGTGTTCCTGTGGTGCGATCAATAGAACTTGTAATAGTTGTATGTATCAGGTCTCTGGTTCGTATCTCTTGCCGTATGTGTTTTTTTTTTACAGTAGTGCTTTCCTGCCATATTTTGTTTTGGCAGTGTTTGCCATATTTTTAGTTTGGAAAAATACACTTACAAACACAACACACTAACACACACACAACACACCAACACACACAACACACTATATAGGAAGGGTTATCACAGTCAGACTTTTGAGTAAGCTTCCCTGTTAGCATGCTAGCTTCATTAGCCTCAGAGCTCCTGGGTGAAACTGAACACCATACAGGTCCCGTCTGCACTATATTGAGCTAAGTGTTGAAGTTGTCATTTTTCATCAAGATTTTCTTTTTGATTAAACTGTATTTAGTGTTTTCTTTCTGCTGCAAAGTCTGTTTTTCTGTTAAACCTGAAGGTAAATAATCAGCCGTCACTGCCCAAACAGAGCCATCTCGAAAACCTGGACAGACCCTGAGGCCTATGGATGAAAACCCTTTCCTGTTACATCTGCTTTATTTCCCCATGAAAGCATCAGTCAGAGACAGCCTAGCTGTCACAAGCTGGGGAATATATAGTAGGTTTGAAATACAATATCAAAAGATTTATCTGGCTTTTCAATTTGATTAATGAGCATGTTTTCATTATTAACTTTTAATAACAATCTTTTTTAAAAGGAAGCTGTTCACATCTTGGCAAAGAGAAGGAGCAACCTTGGGATAAATGGCAAAGGTCAAAAACTTGAGTTGTGCTTAAGTCACATGGTAACTGATTTTCAACTTAAACCTTGTCACACTGAACTGCTGCCTCACTACACAGTAAATCTGCCAGTGTTAAATCAACACTATTAGAGTTAAATTAACACTAAGAGTGTTACATTTTGACACCCTCAGTGTTAATTTAACTCTAGTAGTGTTGATTTAACACTGGCAGATTTACTGTGTATGCTCTTCTCAATGGTAGAGCAAAAGTCCTGACGCAATGTGGTTTTGAAACGCATAGTTCAGTAAAAGGTTAATCTTTGCTATATATATATATTTTGGTAAATGCGACAAGCTGGATGATTCTGAAGAGTTTTATTTTATTCTGTAAGAGTTCTATTTTAAAGAGAAAACACAACAGCTTCCTGTCTTCTCTTCTGTTAGCTCATGTCTCCAAGGTCCACTTACATTCCTTTATTGTGCTGCTACACACTTTTCCATTTAAGTGCAGTGGCTTTTGGTCACACAGCGTAAGGCTTTGAATTTTTAATATAAAAAATAATAATAAATAATAATAAATTAGCACTGTAAATGAATAGTCAATTTTTTCCCCAAGTGTACATTTTGCCTGTCCATTTTGAAAATGGTCATGCATAGTAATTTATTGCAGTGCTGTTCTGTAACTAAATCTACCTTTGGTTTGACATAGCTTCACATAATAATCCCTTCACCTTCAGTTTCTTACAGTGTCACAACTAAGGATACTGGCAAAACAACTACTACCACTATTACTATTAAAACACCAGCTGACTTAGCTAACACACTCACACTTTCCATAAACATACAAGCCAATATTTCCAATTAATGGGCCTGGTTCGAGCGGCTGGGGTCTTTGGTGCAAGTCTTCATCTTGTTGGAGTTTCCTGCTCTCATCAAGTCTCCAGGTTCTCCATTTTCATTTGACAGTCCAAAAACATGAAGTTCAGGTGAACTGGTTACTCCAAATGTGTGAATGCCTCTGTGTGTGTTTGTCAAGCACCCTAGATTGACACCATGTCCTGACTTTGGTTAAATGAATAAAATACCCTGCCCAGTGCCTGATCAAGGGTAGGGGGTCTCACTGCAGCCCTGACTAGGATTGAGTGGTTAAAAACATGGATGGATGTTGTGCCTGGCTTTCTTTTCATCAGTTCTTTCTGTGACAAGTTTCACTTGGGTATGCAAGATCTGAGCTAATCTGAAGTTTTCTTACTTATCTAATAAAAAAAAAATCAGTTCATTTTAACAAAAGTTATAGAAGGTGTTCTTGTCTCGCAAACCATGATTTTCACTGTACTTTAACCAAAGAACTGCTGATTGACCAATCGTTAAAGCCCTGTAGCATATATCTCAGTAGAAGCGGATATGCTTAGGCTTTGTAGTCAGATGTTCAGGCAGAAAAAAGACAAGAAGTAATGATTACATAATATTATGGACAACACAAAGTTCAACAAGAAAAAAAATTATTCTGAAATGCTAATGTTTACTCATGCCCAGCTGCTTGCTAAGGCTTGACTTTAATTTAGAAAGAAATACACAACTTTCTGAAACAACCTGCACCTGCCCCCCCAAATGCGTCCATGTGGTCTTTGTATAAGTTCAGTTGTCTCCGTCCTTGTCATGTCAGCCCTGTTTTAGTCTTGCATCCACGTGCTGTTCTGTTTACGTTGTCGTCTCCACCCCAGCTACTTCATGCCTTTTCATTGCATAACCCTGGCCCCTCATTCTAACTTTGATTATGTT
Source organism: Crenuchus spilurus (assembly GCA_036984385.1). Classification (NCBI taxonomy): domain Eukaryota; kingdom Metazoa; phylum Chordata; class Actinopteri; order Characiformes; family Crenuchidae; genus Crenuchus; species Crenuchus spilurus. Next base: position 22,823 of record BRDA01030033.1, on the reverse strand, counting down.
TGCTATATAGGTTCCCTCATGTCTCACACTCTTTGTACATCATTGTTTATCCTTCCAGTCATGTTTTGTCACCATAGTTCTGTGTATTGTCACCATGCTTTTGTATCATCTACCTTGGTTGTCTACCTAGTCTTGTTTTCATTCCATACTGCAACTGCCTCATCTTACTCAGTATGACACTTTCACATTGGATCAATTCATGATGATGCATGGAAGTGCAGATAACCAAAGTGCAACTAACAGTGGTGGCCAGCTTAACCATCTGCAGACATCAGACTCTTCATCTACAAGTCTAAGGCTGAGACTAGATGTCCCAAATTTAATGGGTGCATTATATGAATCAACACTCTGCTCCTTTTCCTTTGTAAAGAAGCTAGTGTTGTAAACCACCAAGAAAAATAAAGACTCCAAGACTTCTCTCCTCCAGGATCCACGTGATGACATTTAAGTGTCATGTAACCTTACTGTGCAATCACATACATAAAGGTGCTCTTACATCTATAATGCTATTTATATCCATAATGTATACCTTATAACGTGTTTATCATGAAGTCTTTTTGGGGCAGCTGTGGCCTAGTGGTTAAGGATCTGGTGTGGTGAGCTGAAGGTTGCTGGTTCTATCCCCAGGCAGGTCACAATTGAAGTGCCCTTGAGCAAGGTACCTAACCCCCAATTGTAAGTCACTTTGAATAAAAGCATCTGCTAAATGCCTCAAATGAAAATGTTTTTTGATTTACTAGTGAACTATAAAGCTTTTTTGCATAAAAAGCACTTCTGTAAATTATGTACCGGTATTTTGAAGCACTGAACTACAGTATAAACATCTTATTAAAGAAGGCTGTCAATACCCATACTACCCTGTCTTTCCAGCTTCCTTGCTGTTTTTGACCTGCTAATATAAACCACTCTCTATTAGTCAGATTCATCCTTTGAGCCATCTGTCTATGCTACAGCACATGAATCAATGCACTCCAAGCATGCATAGAGGTATTTTTAAGAAGTTCATTTTGACAACCTCTACAATGAATGAAAGGAGGGATTCACTGTATGATTGAAAACAGGAATCTACCTTGAACAGTATGTTGTGAGCGTTTAGGATAAAGAAGCCCATGACAGACTTCCTTTTCATATTGAGCACAATATTTTGCATTGCCTTTCATCTTCTCTGTAAGTCTGCTGTCAGTGCACGAAGGTACATAAATAGCATCCACAATCACACAGTCATATTCATACTGTTATTCTCCACTGGGATATTTTGCTAAGCTAATCTGACGGATTCAACTGAAAGATTTTCATGCTTAGATTTTTCTTACATTTTTATGTCTTTTCTGGAAATTTGAGAAGGACAAAATAAACAAATCTTCTAATTATATGTCTCAGCAAGTACTACATAATTCCCTGTATAGCACTGCTTTGCACCATTTGAAAATGCTATTGTTTTAACACTATATGACAAGTAGCCAAAAGACATTTTCAATCTGACAGAAAACATAAAAAAGAGGAGCATAAAAGTTGTTAACTCAAAGCTCACATAATAAGACAACAGGGAGCTGTTTTGACATCTGCACAGTGATTTCTATTATATGCATGTTTTGAGTCCAGTGTATTTTAAGTGTGAGGGACTGTATTTCCCGTGTTAATCAGGCATAAGTTACAAATATAGTGTCTGCTGTGACTAGGGGGTGAAGGAGGAGGCGGAAGACAGCGTAGTTCCAGGAACGTGACTTTATTGAACTGAATAAACAAAACAGACTGTGGCTGTGATACTAAACTGTGACAAAGTTGACAAAACAAAGCATGAAGACAATACATACTATAAATAATACAGATACACCAACAGCGATGTATAATTACAGACAAAAACACTGGGATGGTTCTTATAGGCACCGTAATCACAGGAAAATACATGCAGGGCTGAGAGCAGACAAGAGACAGGTGTAAGTACCGATTTAAGACTGTATCATTGTGTAATGCAGGAGGAGCACAGACAGCACATGGAGACTTAACAGCATATAAAAACACACAGAACACGTAACAGTCAAAGACGAGGTAGGGAGCGTGGCCAGGGACACGGCAGGGTCACATATAGTCAGTACAGATTTATTTTAAAAAGTGTTAGTAATCCATTAAAGGCATTCTACATTAGCATTTCTGAAAAATTAAAGAAATAAGATATAAAGAGTCATTCAGAGTAGTTTGACATGAAATGCTCCATTCTGGAGAAAATTATTCAATTTTACACAGGAGTGGTGATAGTAACCAGACATATAAAGAGCTAAATGTCTCTTAAAGCTTCCTCACACAAAGTTATTACATGAAATGGTAATAAATAAATACACTGCCTTATACAAAATGTCGAACAAATTGTTTTATGATGTTTCTGGCTTAATATATATACAAATTCATTAATGCTGGACAAAATAATCCCCAAAAGCTTTTTAAAATTTTTTTTTTAACTTTTTTTCAGATTTACCACAATTTGTTTATGCTATCACATTACATATAAAAATATATTATACTTTTGGATAGTAAACAAAATGACTTCTGGTTCCTATTAACACCACTGTAAAGAAATCAGAGCCAGTAAGTTCTCTACAATGACCCATTTCACATAAATACTTAATGATTAAATATTTTTTTCTAGAGATCATCATGAAGTGAATCATTGTTCTGCATATGCTTTTCCAGAATAGATGAAGGCTATATTTGTATAATAAACATTCATTCATTCTTTATAAAACACAGATATTGTATCCGTATGAAGAAAGAAGTCTAAAAATATCACCCTGCTGCCCAAATATACACTACTGCACACATACATTCACACGCATACATATACACCTGGAAATTCAGCAATTATACCCATAATGCCTGTCACAGAGCGCATTTGACATTTTTAGGAGTTTAATTACACGCTTGGCCAACATGAGCTGGGTGAAGCGCTGGGTAAATTACACCGTCTCTGTCTGCAGCTGCACATCCGGATCACACGACCCAACAAAAAGCATCCACAGCACACTTTTGTGAAAAAAACTGGACACATACTGACTGCTAAGTTGTAAAAGGTGCAAAGCTGTAATGAAAGCAGCCACACAACTAACCCAGGACATTATTACACAGGATATGATGAGCAGATAAAAGCAGATTTTGATGGAGATTCCTCTGAGCTGAGACAATAAAAGTGCCTCTGCTTTGGTGTGACTAACGCAGTGCCCTATAAAATCACTATAAGTGTAGGTTTCTGTGCTTTTCTAAAGCCTCAATCTAGAACTTTGAGTTCAGTGCAGTTATTTTGTATGCAGCAGGGATGTAAATGATTCAATGAAATGTCTGAAGGTGGGATTTGATGTTAAAGCTAATTATAGGTGGTAAGCCAACTCTCGTCAACTGTACGTTCATACATTTTAGGGGAGTGGCTTTAGAAAGAGGACTGAAGGTGGGGGGGGACTCTTGTTTGTAATTTTTCAAAACCAAATTACACTTAAAGAACAGACACTGGGTGGAGGGTGATGAGTTCACTGCAGAAAGTCTGTCTCCACCCTGCACAAGTGTGGAAAGTGTGCGTTTATTCAGCGTTGCATCCAACACAGGCACAGGACAAACACAGGAACAGACTCATTACTGAAAAATCATAGATGCTCCTCTTTATTAATAGTTTCTACAAGATCACCCACTCTTTTCTGGTTCCTGTACCTTTAACACTGCTATATGTAACTAATACTTTTTCAACTGTACTGTACCTCATTCTGATGAATGGGTGGAGCTAAACTGCTATAGGCTGTATATGTTGGTACATATAAATGCACTGCTGTCTATGACATCATGAAATGAGTGCATTTTAAATGGACTGTTTCTTATGTCTTGAAATGGCTTAGTTTCTATATACAGACCTTTTGGACTGATTTTTAAACTTTAACAATGCTTGCATAAAACATTCCAATTTATTTTACAAAGCATGTGGCTTTCCATAAGGACCTTTTAATTTCTTTACTTTCCTTATATGGCCACTTACTGTACTTTTCTGTCAGTTTGAAGCTTGGCTTCATCCCACTCCTTTCCAAGTTGAACGTCTGTAGGTAAATGTATGTGTATTTGTAAGTATGTGTGTTTGTATGTGTAATTGTATATGCATGTATGTGTATATGTATTGTATATATACTGTTCTTGTAAGTGTATTGGCTTGTCTTGGAATAAAGCAAAAAAATTACAATCAAATCAAAATCAGTTCCCCATTGAGGCTAACAGGAACCCAGACAACAGCATGTGAGTGTAATCAGAGAAACACATTCTGTCTCTCACACCCTCTCTCTCTTTCTCTCTCTCTCTCTCTCACACACACACACACACACACACACACACACACACACTGTAAAAGTACACAGATAATAACTAGAGAACTACTTTAACTGCCACCTAATTAAACTCCCAAAACAAGCCCACTGTAAAGGCACGGGCACCACTGATAGAGATGGAAACTTCATTGAGTTTTAAGATACGAGAAAGGCGGAGCCATAAATAATTACTAAGTTCCAGTGGAACCAATTAATCACACATGTGAGGGGGTTATGTGGCCCATTAAAAAAAGCCCCAAACAGATGTGATAAAAACAACAGGCAGTTATGTTTCAACACATTTATATGTCCACAAAGGCTCTTCCTCTAATTAGTAAATGCAGCTGCTTTAAGGTCAGTTATTAGTGGGGCAGCAGTGGTCTAGTGATTAGGGATCTGGTCTTGTGACCGGAAGGTCGCTGGTTTGATCCCCGGGAATGTGATGACTGAAGTGCCCTTGAAAGGCACCTAACCCCTAACTGCTCCCCAGGTGCCGTGGTTAGGGCTGTGCACTGCCTCAGGCACATGTTCTTACAGCCTAGTGTGTTCACCAGAGTGTGTGTTTCACTGCACAGATGGGTTAAATGTGGAGGTCAAATTCTGTTGTGTGCAATCACATTGGCAAAAACTGAATCTAATCTAAACACAGCCTGTGTAGTCTCCATAGAAAAGCACTAACCAGCAGACCTGGACAATCTGGAGCTGCACATAAAGTCTAGGGTCACCATGTCCAATGCCAAGTGTCAGTTAGAGGGATATAAAGCCCCCAAGCATTGGACTGTAGAACACTGGAACTGTGTTCTCTGGAGTGATGGAGCTCCATCCAATACCTTTAGGATGAGCTGGCATGGAGTTTGTAATCCAGAACTAATCATCAAACATCAGAAACTGCCCTCAAAAATCAGTTCATGACTGAATGCAATCAAGCCCTCTCTATTAATACTGTTAATGAAGAATATATGCTGTATCTACAGGTAGACATTTGGCAACTTATATATCACATTTTTAATTAATTAATTAATTAATTTTGTTTATATATCAGTGGTGATGCATTAAACAAACAGCAAAGCAAATCTGAAGAACAGTTGCAAGAAAAAAACAATGGCATGACAAACAATGCTAAATGCAGTTAGCCAGTTAATTTGCTTCTACTTTGTTGTTTTCCTGGCACTTTATTTGCTCTTTTTATCATATATAAATATATAATGTATATAATCACAATCAGTGTCCCTTTAATGCATCATTTTTTCTTTGAAGACCTAACAGCACAAACAAACAGACAGACATAATGAAGGGGATATCAGGGGGCTGAAAATGACACACAGCAAGTAGGACAGTGTTCTGGAGGCACTATAAAATAAGCAGTAGGGACAGCCAGCAGCCCCATTGGTTCTTCGCCACATCCCATCAAAAATCAACCAAACAAACCATTTCACCTTTGACTACACCTGTAAGGCAATACACATTTAAAACAACGTATGCAGGGCGGCATGGTGGCTTAGTGGTTAGCACGTTCGCCTCTCAGCGCTGAGGTCTTGGGTTCGAGTCCACATCTGAACGGAGTTTCCATGTTCTCCCCGTGTCTGCGTGGGTTTCCTCCGGGGTCTCCGGTTTCCTCCCACAGTCCAAAAACATGGAGGTCAGGTGGATTGGGTACTCTAAATTGTCCGTAAGTGTGTATGTGTGTGTGCGCGTGCATATGTGTACACCCAGTGATGGATTGGCGCCCTGTCCTGGGCTTGGTTGAATAGTGTAATGCCTTGCCCTGCGCCCAGTGAGGGGGTAGGGGACTAACCGCGACCCTGATAAGGATTAAGCGGGTGGGATAATGAATGAACAACATATGCACAGTGTCTGCACGTGGCAAGCATAAACATCTACAGTCAATATAAACTTATAATTTCACCTTATGAGCTTGTTTTGAGGGTGTTGTGATATTAAATGTTTAATAAAAAAATGTTTGGATAAAAAAATGAAAAAATACATAATTAAAGCTAATTGGTGAGATGAAAAAATAAGAAGAGAATTAATATCAGCCTTTGAAGTTTGTACTGTTGTAGTGTTTTGTGGTGGTCTAACTGAAAATAAGCTGAAGAGCCAAAACATGAGTATCACAAAACATTTAAACCATCATTCTTTCTGAAGAGAAATTGATAAACAGCGGTTTCAGATAAAGTGACCAGAGTGGAGCAACAAGAGAGAAGTTTCTGATAAAATAGCCAGTGTGTGGAGCTACAAGAGGAGTTTCTGATAAAGTGACCAATGGGTAGAGCTATAAGGGAGGATAAGTGCACACAGTGTTTGTGTTAACCATTCTCCAGCCATTCATCAGTAGTTAGATTCTGACCACAGAGCTGCTCTTTGTCTGGATATTTCTGAGCGGTAGCCCACTCTCATTCCAGCAGTGACATTAACATGTGGAAAACCCGAGCAACATCACTGTGTCTGATACCCACATACCAGCACCACACACTCTACCATGATGGTACTACGTCAATGTCAGTAGTGCTCTTAAAAGTGGTTCCTTAGTGGTCTCTTTCTGCTGAAGAATGGAAAGGAGTGAGCTGACAAACTGTGCAGTTACAGACATACTGTAACTGTCAACCTGCAAAGTGCATCTATATAGGAGGAATTTCTGATAAAAAAGTCACTAAGTATATTCTGTATATGTTTGTTTGTTTTTGTATATGATTGAAAAATATTAACTTTGCAAACAGAAATGTGCATAATACGCTATTAATTATATTCACATATAAATCCTCTGATACTGGTGCTGTGATGAGATGGGGCTATTTTTTTCTCTGTGTATGGTGAAGATAGGCTCTGCTCTTTAAATATTTGCCTAATTAGCTTATTTACATGATAGAAAGAAAGAAATTAAAAATCAAGAGATTTGGTGGTATAGCATTGAAATTCAGCACATTAGTTTAAGAAAAAAAAACATAGTGCATATGAATGTAGGGCCTTACAAACCAATTAAAATATTAAAGGAATTCCATGAACATCAGTTGGTTTTATTTCCCCTGATACAGTACAAGAACTTCATTCTCTGAAAGCTCTGTAATACAGTGTAAACATAAAAACAACATGTAAATCTCACTGGACAACCAAGGCTTCTTCTAAAAGCAGTCAAGGTCATACGCAAACCAACCTAACTATTAGCCAAATATCCAAAAAAGCTATGATGTCACTGGTTATAATTATAATTTGCTGGCCTCTCTGTAATATGTTCTGCAGTGTTTTGCAAATTATGTGCTTTAGGGTGGATAAGCAGTTGACCAAGGTCAATCTTGGACTATGATGAATATTTCAAACATAGTTCTTCAGGGAAACAAAGGAGATTATTTTGCAATGTTACTTTGCTATGAGTAAGCTAACAAGCCAGCAATGGTACTTTACTGTATATGGTATACTTACTAGCTAGTAATGGTACTTTGCTATGCATATGCTATAGCTTGCAATGGTATTTAGTAATATAAGTATGCTAACTAGCTAACAATTATACTCTACTAGCCTATGATAACTAGCTAGCAATTAAACTCTACTAGCCTATGCTTACTAGCCAGCAAATATACTGTACTATCCTGTGCTAACTAGCTAGATATATGGTATTGCATGTTAACTAGCTCACAATGTAAAAATTCACAAGTTGTGTGTTTTTTAAAGCCAACAAAAAAAAACTGATTAGAAATTTAAAAAGTTTGTCTTGTGAATGTATAATTATGGTGGTGAATACCTGACAACCTAAAACAGACAGTGAACAGACATAAAAACAACATTATTGCTTTTAGGCAGTTTCTTAAACACCCATTTTGATCACCTTTTGTTTGAGGCTCTTTTGAGTTATCAATTTCAACCGCTCCTAAAAACGCCGAAAGGATAGACAGACTGGAAAGATAAAACCTTCTCCCTGCAGTACAACAGGAACACACACACACACACACACACACACACACACACACACACACACACACACCTACCTGCAATAATATCCTCATGGGGGGTTTCCCTTGAATTATTACTGTAATTGGATATAAATATTGTTATATTTCACCCAACCCTGACCGTAACATAAGTAACCTCAGTAACCTCAGTAAAATTGCTTTTGGCCAATTTAGTTTTTCAAAGAAATGTTTAATCTGTTCTGAGTAAATGTTCAGATTATGGCCATATTATAACAAAAACATCCCTCTCTATTCTTATATTTTAATTAGAGCAGAAAGCAATTTAAGTGCTAAAAAGCCACATTCTATAGCTTATCCATCACAGAGAAGAATCATTTCATATGAAAAAAAATAAATAAAAATGTAAATAATTCTACACTAGTGCATCTCCAAATATTAAAATATTGTGAACAAGTTCATTTGTGTTCATAACTGAATTCAAAAAGGTAAATATAATGTAAATATAATGTAAATAATGTATATTCATTACATGTAAAGTGTCACAAAATTTCAAGCCTTTTAATGTTTATACTATTTGAACAGTGATTTACTCAAAAACTCACAGTATCAACAGTAATCATCAACAACAGTAAAACCAAAAAAATGTTAAAGTCACTTGATGTGACTGTTTTGTGATGTCAATTATAATGAATATAAAATACTATATATAGTTTATCTTTATGAATTACATTATGAACACAAATTAACTTTTTCATTATATCCTAATTGTTTGATGTGGCACTGTATATATATAATGACTCTTTAGTAAAGAAATCCTGAAGAACCAGATTGTGTAAGAGTACAATTTTAGTAAAGTGGTGCTACATAATAAAATCTTGGAACAATTCCAGGACTATTTTGAGCAGAGCCATGTTTGAATTGTTTTAAAAAAACCATACACTCTTAAAAATAGCTCAAATGTAAGAGAATTGGTTCTATATAGAACCATGAAAAGGCAAAGGACATTTGCCATGCTTAAATGATTGTTGAAATGGTTCTGTACATCAACAAAATGAGGTCCACTATTGTTGCAATGCGGGCCTGCAAGAACAGTGGAACCCTTTCTGGATCAATACAGAAACATTTTTAAAGAGATTTTTGAAGAACCAAATACAACAGGTTCTCTAGTGTGCCACCTCATGTTTCTACATAGAACCATGAGAAAGAACCATCTTGTTTGTGTTCCTACAAGACACAAATGTTTCAACAAACAACATCAGATGTTTCCAGATGTCCATGAAAAGAAGGAACATCTGATTTTGTATTAAATAGAGTAACACACATACAAACTAAAAGTCAGCTATGAAGTTATTCACATAAATGTCCAGAACAAAAGACGGAGCTCCCGTATTAGCTCATCATCCCTGAACTGAGAGAACAGATGACGACTGTGCAGCTTCGGGGCAGGTTTTATTCTTGGTGGAAAACAAATGATGAAGGGTAATATGAGAAAATGTCAAAATAACCATATATAAAGCTTAAGAAGAATACACTTCAACCTGAAGTAAGACACTGAAATGAAACAGCAATCCCACAATAACTTTACCGAACACAGTTATGAATGAAACATCTGACTGGGTTTAAAATATCCAGGTTAATTTCCGCACTGAAATAGTAAGAAGATTATTAATGAACATTGTATTTGAAACTATATACAGTATATACATACACTCATTTGCCACTCAGGTACACAGAACTTGTATCTATCCACTGAGCATACAGGTGCACAATAGCTCTACAATCACAGACTGTAGTCCATCTGTTTCTCTGTATAATTTATTAGTCTCCTTTCACCTGTTCTTCAATGATCAGAACCCCCACAAGACCACCACAGAGCAGAGACACTGATATGCTGGTGTGTGTTGTACTAGTATGAGTGCATAAGACACCAGAGCTGATAGGAATTTTGAACACCTCAGTGTCACCAACCAATAGCATTATGTGGGCAGCATCCTCTGACTCCTAATGGAAGACTAGAGGATGACCAACACAAACTGTGCAGCACCAGATGAGATACTGACCCTATCTACAATCTACAAGGTGGAGCAACAAGGTTAGTGTGTCTAATGGACAGTGAGCTATTGTACTGTTTAAAACCAGCAGCCCTACTGTGTCTGATCTACTCATACCAGTGCAACACATCAGTACCACCACATCACTCTTACTGTAGTGCTTAGAATGATCCACAACCCAAATAATACCTGCACTGTGGGGGTCGTGACTATTGAAGAACAGGTGAAAGGAGGCTAATAGAGTATACAGAGAAACAGATGGACTACAGTCAGTAATTACAGAATTACAAAGTGCATCTATATGGTCATCGTAGCACCTGCACAACATAACATGCAAATCCATTAAAGCTAAATAGGTCTGGTTTGTACTTGGATGGAAAGGAAAAAATTGTGAAACCTAGAAGTGGAGGTGGGGATAACAGGTGGCTCTATTCCGATGTTCTGAGCGTATATGTCATTGCCTCAGTGCAGTGATGGCACACTGTACTATAATTGTCTTAACACATGCGATATAAAACCAAGGTCCCAGTTTCTGAAGTTAAAAATAAATCCCTGAACATTTCCTCTAAAAGAGCAGGACAGTTACCCTGATATTCTGGTTAAATTACCTACTCCTAATCATCCCCATCTTCAAAAAATTGGCCTGGTCTCTCCTCACGTCTCTGCCTAATAGCTAATGTGTGGTGAGTGTTCTGGTGCAGACTGGCTGCTATCACATCATCCAAGTGAAGGCTGCTCATTGGTGGTGATAGAGATGAGTTTCTAATGACTTTCCCAAATGTCAAAGTGCTTTGAGTGTCTACAAAAGTGCTATAGAAATGTAACTGTACGTAAGTAAGAAAATCCATGTGATGGCTGAGAAGCATCAAGGACAATATGCTCTTATGTTTCTGTTTAGATTCCCTATACAAAGGGTGTAAGAACATTTCGACACAATTGAGTATAGAAATATTATTTTATATTGTATTATAATTATATTATAAATAATAACATTTGATATTGTATAAATTATTTGTATAAAATAGTTTTATTTTACTTAATTAAAGTATTATTTTACACAGAAAGACTGGTAGCAGTCAGTGGTTTTGTGCTGTGTCCTCACACGAAATGGCAGTGTTGTAATCTATCTTCAGCCATTAGACTCCACACCAACACACATAAGTAGTGTAACTGACAATTTTCTTCGCTTACATTATCAATAATATATTTAATCGTGATCCCTGTATCATGATATGTATGGTATCACCAGGCTCTTGCCAATATACAGCTCTATTATATACTCATCAGCCTTGCCTAAGAGCTCATGTCGAAACTCAACACTTTATGAACTGTGGTCTAATTAGTCCTCTGAACACCTTGCTGCTTATTAAAAGTTTGAGGAAACAGTCAGGAAGGTGAGTCTGGACTGTTAATAATGTGAAATATGCAGAGGAATGAATACAGAACTGAGGCCACTGTAGGTCATGTGTTAACTGTGGTTTTCACTGAAGGTTGGCTTCTGGAAAAAGCTGCGCTATATACACCAACTCCTGACAAGATCAATTTTAAATAGCAAGCATGCATGGCAATGATCTATCCATCTACTGCCCTAAAGAAAGGTCTGTCTATAAATACATAAAGCAGCTGACATATGGAGTCAACACTTTTATGTATTTTTAATTCAAAGGAACAAGAGGTCTGTTCTATTCGTTCAAGCTTTGTTTTTAACTTATTATTCTTCTTGTTACTTCTTTGAATGTCAAAAACTAAACATGCACAAATCATAAATTCTCATCCATCTCTTTTCTGTGAGTCAATTGAAAGATTTTGGTGTAAGAAATCATATGCTTCTATGAGTCGTTTGATGGGTCCTTATTGTAACGTCACAATAAGAACATTTACATAGAACCCACCTGGCACCACCCTTCACTGTTCAACTCCAAACAGAGCCCCACCCACTAGATTAGTTGAAGATCTGCCATTGTGGTCTGCTGGTTTAACAAATACTATGCAGAGATGCCAAGCACTATATATGAGAGAGAGAGAGAGAGAGAGAGAGAGAGAGAGAGAGAGAGAGAGAGAGAGAGAGAGAGAGAGAGAGAGAGAGAGAGAGAGAGAGAGAGTGTGTGTGTGTGCTTGCTGCATTCATGAAGGTGTTTGTGCAGGTGGCTCTTCTTGCTCTCGCTCTGACTCAGGGTCGAACATATACAGTTGGACAGACTTCTGTGTTTTGTCATTTTCACATGTAGTAAATGCTGGTTTTAGGGCGTGGCCAGCAACAGCTTATTTGCATAAAACTGTCAGAGCCCTTAAACAGTGCATTCTGAAAGGGCCTCAAACTGGCAAGAACAGAGCTGGTGATATCTCTTTATGTGAAATTGATTTTGTGTACGTAGAGAACTTCATGAACATGTTTAGTATAGTCCATAGACCTATTCTAATCTGTTTACAAAGAGGGATAATATGTCCCCTTTAAAACAAGCAGTTAATTATGACAGACATACAATAATAATTATAGTAGATCAGCTGACAGACTTATGCCATAAAATTAGAAAAACAAAATGCAATTTGCAAAAAATTAATAAGTTAATTGATTTTCAGGTGTATTTTGAGCAAAAGCACTGATTATAAACACCTTCCCTATACGATCACATTGTAGGTTTACAGTTACAGACTTTAGATCATTTTCACAGTTCATCAGCCCCAGCTACCTTATTCATCATAGCAAAGAGACCACCAACCACCATAGGGCCAGCAGACTACCACAATGCCTCAAGAGAACCTGTCTACTCTCATGGTTCTGTTATGTGATGGAACAAATAAATGAATAATCAGAATATCAGTCAATATAATGAACTCCATTTCCATGCTGATACAAGTTTTGTTGCTGTTGTTGTTCAATCAAATCAGTCAATCAAAACTTTATTTATATAGCACTTTTCATACAAATCACATTGAGGTTCAAAGTGCTTTACAAGTGATTGACAGGAAAAGATGATAAAAGCAAATTATATAAATAATAGGAACTGTATAAACAATAAAATTTCATTTTTTTTCACTAGAGATATGACATTTATGATAAATGAATATTGGTCACAAATATCAGATATTAGTGTCCTTGATTACTAATAATTGGTATTGGTATCAACCCTGAAAAAAACATACTGCTGAACTACTAGTAACTTAGAATTGTGCAGATGGTTCTGGGTTTGATTTAATTACTGTACAGCACCATGCTACACTTACTGGTGGAGAAACACTGTGATGCACAGACTGTGCTGAAGATCTTCTAGTTCTTCACTGGTCAGTTTCTAACCACAGTGCTGCTCTAGATGGAACATTCTGTGCAATGTACCTCTCTCATTGTGTAAAGTTCTTTTCATATTTATTTCAGTTTAATTTCAATATAATTGGGCATCTGTGTGGTAACATCAATACACACCTACACTGAGCTGCAAATTGGTCTTCTGTTCTGAGTCCAATCATGTAATTACTAATCATTGACCTCTAGACTCCAACTTCATGCATGCAGAAGTCGTTTGATGTCCACCCTGTGACCCAAACTAATGGAGGGGTCATTTTGCGCTCAGTTTCAAAGCTGTTGCAGATGTTTAAGACATTTTTTGTATTTCTCTCATCATTTGTGTTTGTAAGCAGACAGGGCCATGCATCCGGCCTACAGCTGACATTTGTAGGTCGGTGTTTTGTTTTGAACAGCTGTGTTATTACTGCAATCCAGTCATGTTGTGAGGTCATGTGCCCATCTTCAGATGATAAACACTGGAAGTTTGGATAGAATTACAATGTTCAGAAAACACTAAACTGTGTTCTTATGAATGTTTCTTGATCAGACATCTGTTTTTGGGCCAAGCCCCCAAGACTTAGTTTATGTTAACCCTAAGAAATGGCAGTCAACGCTGGCAGTAATAACAGCAGCCAAATATGAAAAAATCATATGAATTTATTTATAGTTCATTGAAATAAGTAGAGATGATGTTAAAAATGCAGATTTGAAGAGAAGATATGAGGATATTATTTATGATATGAATTTACATTTACACTTCTACATTTTTTATAAAACTTTATTTATTGCACACCATCGGTCAAAAGTTTTAGAACGCCCTAATTTTTCCAGTTATTTATTACAATTCAAGTCATTCAAGTCAAATGAATAGCTTAAAATGATACAAATTTAAGTGGTGAACTGCCAAAGGTTTAAAAGAATGTAAGGTTACCCGAAACTGACAATTACTTTACATTACAGAATTACACAAAAAGGCTTTTGTATACAAAATGAAGTGAACACAAAATGCGTTGAGTTTAAAGCTGTTCTGCAATAACGGAGGCAGATCAAACCTTAAAAGCTGGTACTACTAATTCCTACAGGTGTCTGAACTTTTCTTGATTACTTACAAACCCCTCTGTTTTGACTAGTATCCTTATTTAATAATAAATGGCATCAGTACTGACACAGATTTTTCATTATTTTCATCATTTTCAACATTTTTTATGTAAACAAACTAAAGTGAAGTGCAGATTTAAAACCTGTCAATACACAACACATCATCAAACAATAGACATCAACCATAACATTAAAACCACCTTGTTATATCTATATTCAGGGTTCTAAATTAACACCCGCCAAATGCGGGTAAAAAAATCATTTTGGCGGGTGTTAATAAAAACTTACTAGCCAATTTTTCCAGTGATGCAAGAGGCATTACATGCATGATACATAAGGCTCGGTTCTCGGTCATTTATCCCTTGAAAGTACTTCCTACATTTCCCATGAACACTATATGCCTTAACGCTACGTCAGGGGTGCACCGGTCGCTCGAAAAGGTAGTGTGGGTAGATCGCATGGCATTAAAAAAATAGACGTCAGCCTATCATCCGTCCTCGCCACACAACCTACGGCCTACGCAGTGCTATCCGGCCCCGGCCTCGGCATGTTAACAAAGGGAAGGAAAAGTATCTATCCTAACGTTAGTGCGTCTCTCAATCTTTCTTCGATGGATTTCTGCGGTATTCTAATATTCATGTCATTCATGTCCACGAGGATTATTGACGATTAGCTCCGTTTACGGAGTTGCGTTCAGGGTTGCCAGATCCCACAAATCCTCCAGCCCAATGTTTGACAGAAAACTGCCATACACAAGCTGATACTATCTAAATAAAATCTATCTATCTATTGATAAAATCTAAAGCACCCAATCACAAAAGCATAAAATTATAATCTTATGGCGTCTTTAGGTAGCTTCTTTCTAACTCTCTGCGTGATTGCAATCCTATCTATGAAAAGGAAGGGAAACAATTGTACGGCTCCGGCCCCGGCCTATCGTGACGCATCCGGCATCCAACACACCGCTCCTGCCTACTATCCGACTGCAGATAAAAAAATTACGGTACGCTAGATGGGTGTGATGGAAAAGCTCGCTGGCCACGTGGGGACTGCATCGCAATTCCGTATATCACAAGTACCCTTTACATCCTTCATGAAAGTTCCCTATTTACTGGCTCTTGG
>BRDA01030024.1:0-28095 GCA_036984385.1 Crenuchus spilurus | reverse complement strand
TGATCTGTCATCTATGTTCTATTATGAATAAAATATTGACATTTGCCATCTCCACATCATTGCATTCAGTTTTTATTCACAATTTGTTTAGTGTTTGTATGATAATAGTAGTTATTTGAATACAGAAACAACAGAAACACCGAGTGCGATTCGTTCGTACTGCTGTGTGATGCACGTGCATACGAAGGGGAGTCGGATTCTGGCGGGGAGTCAGCATTCGGCACAACACCGGCACTGTTCTGACCTGATTTGCATTGGTGTTGGTGGGCGCGCCCTTAACCTGCGTCCGCGGTTGACATGATGAAACAGACCGCCTCGCCCCCTGATGACAGCCCTCACTGCTTTCCCCACACAACCATCTGATAAATGTTATATATATTATAATATATATATATATTACATACATACATACACATTATACTTATATAGCGCATTTCTAGACACCCAAGGACGCTTTACAATCAACACACTTCATTTACACACACCGGAGAGAAGCAGCAGCCAGTCGCGCACAGCGTACTCTCAACCGGAAGTGACCGTTCACCTGGAGGACTGCATCGAGCACTAGAGGGATCACCCAGGACAGAGTGCCAACCATATCTGGGCATACATACATACATACATACATTAATTCATTCATTCATTCATACTCACCAGGGTAATTTTAGAGTATCCAATCCACCTGATCTCCATGTTTTTGGACTGATATTGATATATTAGATATGATATATTAGAAAACACGCATTTTGAAAACTGGAGTATGACTGTCAGTAACAATGCGGGACACCGTCTCAATTTGCGGGACGTGTGAAAAGTATTGAAAATGCGTGACTGTCCTGCACAGAGCGGGACATCTGGTCACCCTAAGTAGAGGTAGACTTTTTAGAGGCAGACTAACAGGTCTTTGAGGGCAGACATTTAAAAACCATCACCAATACCTTAAAATCTATTCTAAAATTGACAGGTAACCAGTGCAGTGAGTGGAGTGCAGGTGTAATATGCTCCCTTTTTCTCCTGCGGGTCAGGACCCTTGCAGCAGCATTCTGAACTCGCTGTAGGTGAGAAGTAGAGCTCTTTGTGAGAGCAGATAGAATAGTGTTACAATAATCCAGCCTTTATGTAATAAATGCATGGACAAGTTTTTCACCGTCAGCAGGAGAGGGCATATCTTGAATCTTAGTGATGTTTCGAAGGTGAAAATAAGCTGTCTTGCATATGGTCATAATGTGTTTGGCCTTCATATTCATTTGATTTAAATAAATCTGAACATCTTTCCTTTGTGAATCACTACTAAGAACAAGAACTTCTGTCTTTTCTTTATTTAATTGCAGAAAATTGTCAGACATCCATGTCTGTATATCACCTATGCACGCAAACAGTGTGCTAATTGATTTTAGGGTTTTATGTTCTAGAGAGATGTAAAGTTGAGTGTCATCCACATATATATGTTAGCTAATGTCATGTAATGATATGTTGTAGCGGAAACATATATAAATTGAACAGTAGAGGCCCAAGAATAGATCCTTGGGGGATACCACTAGTTATTTTTGATGTATGGAGGACGAAGTACCCAATGCAACATAGTAATCACGCCCAGTTAGATGCAATCTGAACCAGTTTAAGACTACGCCACTAAGCCCTACCCAGTTCTGTAGTCAATCAAGAAGTATTTCATGGTCAATGGTGTTAAAAGTGGTGCTTAAATCTAGCAGAAAAAGGACTGAAAGTTTGTCTGCATCTTAATTCAATCCAAGTCACTTGCTACCTTCACTAATGCTGTTTCAGTGCTGTGCAGAGCTCTGAAACCAACTGAAAAGTGTCATTTATTTGATTTACCTTAACATAATTATTCAACTGAGTTGACAATAAATAAAATTAAGTAAAATACACCCTAAAGTCATTGTTTTGTGAGTTTAAAAACAGGATGACGTATATATGGATGAGCTGAAAGAGGAATTTGTCTATAAAATAGTTACTGAATCAAGTGTTTATTAAGTAGGTAAAAGTAGATGTTAAACAACCTGTTAAAATACACCAGAATGCAGGACATGGCATAAACGTCATTCAAAATTTTCAGGGGGAATTTGTAAAAAGTCGGAGCACGTCAGGTTACACCAGAGTGTCTAAAACCCGTTTCAGACACCAGAGAGTTAAACTCATGATACATAAAAGGTGCCCCTTATTTACAATGTTGCAGTGGTCATACATCAAAGAAAAAGATTAATCTATATAATTATAGACAATATAAAATGCATATTTAAAGTAAAATGATAAAACCAAACAGGCCACAGAAATGTCTTGAGTTGATCATTCACTAAGGAGTCTACGATTTTGGCCAAGCATGATAATGTACATATTTGCCTGAAATGATTAAGAGCTGAGGCATCACCTCTTCTGTGGAGTGGAATTATGTGAGCTGTTTTCCAGATACTGGGAATTCTGCTTGCTAAAATGGTGAGATTAAAAACATGTGTAATGTGATCTAAAATAACTGGAGTAGCTTCAGGAAGAGGGAGTCCAACCTGTCCTAGCCTGTGCCTGGCATTGGGGGATTTGGCTGCTATATTTTGAGAGAAAGGGTGAATTGTAAAGAGACCATCACTTACAACATGGGGTGAATATATTAAACTTGATTTGTATTATTAATTATTAATGATTTCTGTATTAAGGTTGTCAAATAAATGACCAGCAGCTGCAAAATGGGCATTACATATTTGGCAGAGTTCACTCTGATCAGTGATTTGATGATTGTTCACTAATATGTGGGTGGGAGTGAGTTCTGCTGTGTTTATAAGTGAATTTGTACTCTTACAGAATTTGAAAGAGGTTGAAGCTGAGGTTGCAAACAGATGCAGGTAGTAATCTGATTTAGCTTTTCTAATGGTGGAGGTGCACTTATTGATTATTATTATTATTAACTGCCTGAAGGAAGGCCACTGGTCTCTATCACCATTTCTTCTATTGAGTCTCCAGGCACTGTTACTTGCATTTAGCAAGAAGGATATTTCATTGGTTTTCCAGGGGTTAGACCTATCTCTAATTTTCAGCTATTTATAGGGAGTATGCTTGTTTACAACAGCCATGAACGTTTTGCTAAATGATCTAGGGCTAAATCAACATCTGGAATATCAGAAATATAGTATCACTAACAACCAGGTCATTTAAAAAGGACTGATCATTAAAATGCTTAAAATTTCTTCTACCCACCATTTGAGAGCCTTACTTTTTAATGCTGGTATCCCTAATGCATCTGATAGGGGAGTAATCACTAATACTAGGGTCAAAAACACTTGTAGAAGTTATTCTGTAAGATCTGTAGGATAAGATCATGTCAATCAAGGTTGTGTGTTCCTTCATAGTCTGGATGACTTCACTATTAATGTACAATGTAGGACAAAAAGAAAAACATTGAATGTGTCCAAACTGGTACTGTATATAAAGAGGGCAGTTGTAGCTAGCGATGGCTAGATGAAGCCTCATGAAGCCTTGAAGCTTTTCAATTAATTAATTTTCAATTATTTAAAATTTTGCTCAATTTCTCAAGGCATCATTTGCACGCACACACACACACACACACACACACACACACACACACCATTCCCCCTTCTCTCCAGCCCCACACACTGTTGGGGCCTCAACAATATCAGTAATAATTAATGCCAAGAATAAAAACACCTTCATTTCATTTTCTATCATTAATTCATTCAGCCAATCTGTGCTGTGTGTGATGGTAACAGAAGTCTATTAATGGCAAGTAACTCGTCTTTCAGTCCATGCACATTAAAAAAATCCACCAGGACATGATAAGTTAATGTTAAACTGATGCGGTGATGGACAGTGATGGTGTTTATGAATACTAGGCTTATGGTGATGGCATTCATTTTTATTTGAATATAATATTGAACAGGCACATTTTGTGGGGATCCATTGTGCTTATGTTTCTAAACCAACACTCAAACCACTTCCTGTACCAGCAGGACTTTAGACGTCATCAGTGATGTCACTCACCCTTAAC
Organism: Crenuchus spilurus; assembly: GCA_036984385.1. NCBI lineage: Eukaryota > Metazoa > Chordata > Actinopteri > Characiformes > Crenuchidae > Crenuchus > Crenuchus spilurus. Next base: position 24,080 of record BRDA01030024.1, on the reverse strand, counting down.
AAAGCCTCCATATGCACTTCACAAAAGACTTCCTGGTTTTCTGGATACACACTCTAAAGCTTCGCCACAGTACGACCATCACTAGTAACCACTCAAACCCAGTAATAAGTATGCTTACCTGTACTCCTACAGAACCAGCAAACAGTTACCCTTTTATTTCTGTTTGTTCAGGTATTTTGTTTTTGAAGGCACCCTTAAGTAAATCAACACTATTGAGGGATTTTTTTGACTCTATGTGCTTTATTCCTTGAAGTGGTCTTGTGTCTCTTCATCTGAGGAAGTCAGGGGCACAATGTCACAACTGCACACCAGTATACAGGACAAGTAAAGACAGTGTTTTTAAATAGAAGACTAGTTAGTCTAAAACCAGATAAATGTGTCCTTTCTGATCTGGAGCTGACTAAATGATCACCGTCCTATCAAAACCATGTGTCTCCACTTCCATCCATAATTTTTAGTTTGAACACAGCAGATATTGTTTGTACTTTGTGTGAATATGGATGTTCACACAGAAACATTTTAGAAATATTTATGTTAACTGTTAAACTGTTTTTCAATGTGAGTTTATTTTTTAAAGCACATTTAATAAATAACTAACCTGGACCAAAGCATTGCACCCACAATACAAATAAAATTCAAAATAAATGTATTTCTGATTAAGTGCTGCATTACGTGCTGTTTAATGTGCTGTTGGAACAAATTCTTGAATCTCCATTTTTCACATTTTGTTTTTATTTTTTTGGCACAATTTGAAAGTGCTGTCAGACTTTAAATGCATGTAATCACTGAAATAATAGAAATGCTCCAAAATGAATGAATGGAATTAAAATATGCTGTAATTTTTTTTTTCCATTAATAATAAATTGAATAAGGTTAAAAATGAAAACCATGCATTTCTAATAGAATAAGACCTCTTTATATTAAACTTACATAAAGGTATGTTTTTGTCTTCTCGTATTAGAGTTGCATGGCTTTCACTGACCAGTTAAATATATACAGTTGTCTTTTTCTTAACTTGGTCCCATCCAGAAGTAGCTACAGGGTCAGATAGAGATTGGATCATATGTATAAAACAGGGGTGGTGAATCCTAAATGATCTACCCTAAAATTTAATCTAAACTTAATCTAACAGTGGTTTTAGAAACATTAGACATTAACTGTGTTTTATATTTCATTTATAGTGTTTATGTTGTAACTTCTTCAGTGAGTTTGTGTCTTTTCCTAAACAAAGGCCTCATAATGATGTCACATTTGCACTATTAGACCATCAGTTTACACTAAATACACCATCAGTGACTCCATTACCCAGAGACTTGTTAAACATCTCTCATAACACCCGTTTGTGTACTGTAACACTAGCACTTCTTTCTTTTGTTGTTCATTAGGTTAATGAGTGCAGTTTGTTTGTGGTGGTTGTGTGTTATGGAGGTCTCAGTTACCTCTCCCAGCAGGTGTGTAAGGCAGGTTAATGACTCTTCTGGGAAATGAGGTGTTTGGAGAGAAAAGTTCTGCAGAGTGATAAGAATAGAGTCAAGGTTTAGATCAAAGTTCTGCTAAGTTGTTTCATAAACATGGAGAACTGCTGCTTCATGATGCAAATGTCATTTTCTTTTAGATATTTTTACATTCACATAATTTATCAGATAATCTTATCCAGAGTGACTTACATAGTGCTGTGTAGTCAACTCTGAAAAAATATCAAGTAATGCCAATAGATGAGAGGTCACGTACACTTTAGAACAACTAGAGTCAAGAACCAGTCCTGATATCTAAACAGAGCATACAAGAAAAATACAACATCTAAATACAAGAAGATAAAATAGAAAGTAAAATTGAAGTATAAACTTCACAATTTAAAGCACATTTAAGTCCATTTTCAAAAGATCGTTAATCACTATTTGAAAACAATAATTAACTCACAGACACATATGCAGTCTATTGTTAATATAATTTCTAAAACAATTCAGATTTTAATGTCGACCACAATCAGAAGAGAATGAATTAATTAATCCAGCTAATTAGACAACAGTAATAGGTGAACTGTTGCAGCCTTCAAGGTTCACAATAAACCAGTAAAATAAATAAATGTAATTATTTTACATTGATAATATTTAGAATACATAACTTCTGCCATAAAAATTGGGAAGCTGGACAGATGAATGGCAGAAGCAGAGCGACCCACCTAGGCAACAGGGCTAGGGCCAACCTGGTGGTGGTGGGGAGGATGGATAATGACAACAATGTGTCAGCACCTGCAGAGACTAATTGCTTCCTTTTAAAGTTGAGTAGTAGCTTGTAAGTTTTGAGTAAAAAGAATATTTTAAATAATAAAATGAATGAACATGACATAAACAAAAAAGATGGGATCATTAAAATCTCAATCAGGTTTCAGCAAGTGACCACAGGTAGTTTGACCGAGCTGCTCCAGCTGTCTCAGGTATGAACTCTTCTCCAGACTCAGTAGTTCAGCTTTTTCCGCAGATTCCACAGGCTCATAGAAGGATTGTCTATAAATGTTTCTGATCTGCTCAGCCATTTAAACAGCCTGAATAATAAGACTGAAGACTTAAATATTAAAATCTTTGATATGAATTAAAGACAACAGTTCATTTGAAATATCACTATGGTCATGTTATGGTCTAAACATGAGGTACTGTCAGTCGTGATGAGGCTTACACAAGTAGCAATGTAAATTAACATATGACCTCCATCAATAGCTGAAAAATTTGGGAGAATCTAGTCACCTTTGTCAGGTGAACTCCATGTTGCTATTATTATTATTATTATTATTATTATTATTATTATTATTATTATTATTATTTGTATTGCTCCCCTTGTTATTTTATTTGTATATGCTTATGTATAGAGTATTATATGTGTTTGTTTACTTTATTTATTTTAGATTGTTTTTATGGATTTCTGGAATTCTCCTCAAATTCTCATGTCTTATCTTGTTTCTTACCATGATTACCGTGGAAGATAAGTTTTTTATTAAATTTTTCCCTTTTAGTTTTGTATGTAACCCTGAATAAAAATAATAAAAGAAAAGGAAAAAGGACATCACCACAGAAGGGGAAGGAGAATCAGTTCCACTCTGATCAGGATTAAGCAGAGCACAGGCATCACTACAATTCAATCATTTCTAAAAGTGCCAACAAATCTATCCAGCACATCTCTGTAAAATAAGTAAATATTTATTTCTCCAAGCCACGCAGGTGTACATGAATCAAGGCTCTTTAAAGAGTTTAACCTCTTAATTTCAGTGACATATTTAAACCTACATTGTCTTAAAAATGTTTATCCAAACGTAGATTTTTGTCCAACAAGGTACAAACAATGTACATACATACACATTACACTTATATAGCACCTTTCTAGACACCCAAGGATGCTTTACAATCAACACACAACACATATACACACACTCCGGCAAGAAGCAGCAGCCAATCACGCACAGCGTTCTCTCAACCAGGAACGACCGTCCACCTGGAGGACTGCATTGAGCACTCGGGGGATCACGAAGAACAGAGTAACGTAAATTTTCCCTTAAAGGGCCAACCTGGTCCTTAAGGTAGAATTGTGTAAGGGCCACTCCCTGCTGTGCAGCCCTCGTGAAGGCCAGTCATCAGCTAACATTACCTACAGCTTTGACTGGCTTATATCTGCAAATATTCTGTCCTTCCTGTGCAGCTTTCTGCCATCGCAGCCTGGCTTTTTCCTGATGCATTAGTGCCTGTCATCAGCTGTTATTGACTTTTATTGGTTGCAGTAGTGACTGTCTCATTTACTGTGCATTGGCTGTTTGACTGGTAGGAGAACAAATATCCCTTGTCTTAACTGACCACAAGAACTTGGAATACATCAGAGAAGCCATAAGAATGAACACCAGGCAGGACAGGTGGGCCCTGTTCCTCACAAGGTTCAATTGTACTGTTACTTACCATCCAGGGTCTAAAAACATGAAGGCAGATGCTCTCTCCAGATCATTTAAACTGAAAATTTATCCACCCAAGTTCAACAATATTAATTAATCCCAGTGCATGTTTCACCACTCAAACCATGTTTGTCCTCCAGTTCCTAGGTTGCACTGGATGTGATGGGGGCTCCTCCATCTTTGGAAATTGATGGGGCATTGGCTTATTCTGTGAGGACTTTTGGATTTCCATCTCCAGGGCCAATGCATATTCTATCTAGTAAACTGGGAAGGATATGGACCAAAAGAACACTCTTGGGTCCCATCAGATGATAAACTAGACCCATCTCTAATCACAGACTTAACCAGTGCTCATCCAGATCATCTTGTGCTTAAACCAAGAGGGCATCGCCATTGTTGGGTCCTGTACATGCCTCCTAGCACTCTTGGGGAGGGGGGTACTGTCACATCTGAGCAGGGCAGTTCTCCCAAACTTCATTGGTCACTATCTCCAGAATTCTGACCTGAACTTAGTGCACCTGTAGACTGTTATGCTCATTTTGACCTCCATTTAAGCTGAGACAACCATCCAAGGAGTGCAAGGTCTTGTTAGTGTTTTCATGCCATTCATTTTGGAGCATTTTCTGATGTGTTTTCTGTGGTTTTGGATCTTTGCCTGGACTTTGACTTTGATTCTTGGATCACCCCTTGTTGGATTTGTATGCTTGTGTTTTTGCTACTGAGTGATCCACTGTAGTTTAACTCATTTGGACTGTGCTAAACCTGTTTTACCTATAGATGCTAATAAATGCTTGGAATGTAATCCTGACTTCTGTCTATCACACTAGCCACAATAGCCCTGCATATTTACACAATCTCCACCACTGAGATTCTAGCCTTTGTTTTGTCCTCTGAGACCAGAAACATTTTATTTTCTGTCTCTTGTATGTGTTGGCCATATGGAGTAGCCTATAAACCTGCACCTCCTGGCAGGTTTCAGTCCCTCGGGGTAATACATGGTGTGGTAGGAGATAAAGTAATCTTGGCCAGACATTTGTGTTCACTTCTAGAGTTCAGATCCAAGGGAAATAGGGACAGTTGTGTAAAATCAGCTTTCAGTATTTATTAGGGTCTAGTTTACATTATATAAGTTATTTAGATATTTGGGCAACTATATTTAATAGACTGTGATTACCAATTAAAACTAATTTATTATCCATAGTCATATGCAATCCCCAGGAACAAATGATAATACTTGTATTTTAACAGGTTCAATTCATAACCAGAGTAGGATCTGAATGTTCATGAGATCAAACTGAACAACTGGTTGAGATTCTGCGTCTTTTATGCATATCAGTTTTTTGTATCCGTAAATGATCACACCTCCAAACACCATGAGGTTACCAGTGGGGTACTGCAAAGATCCATTTTAGGGCCACTACTGTTTAATTTATACATGTAACCCGTGGGAAGTATCTTTATGAGGCATGACACATCTTTTCATAGCCATGCTGATGACACACAACTCTATGTGGCCATTTCTCTTGATGACGCCTGAATGATTGAGGCCATTTTTAACTGTATTTTTGATATAAAAGTTTGGATGTCACAGAATTTCTTACAGCTAAACAAGGATAAAACTGAGATCATGATAATATGCTCAAAGACTCAGAGAGAGAAACTGATTTTGAAATTAAACACACTAGGACTAAATTCCAGTCAAGAAGTGAGAAATCTAGATTTTAATATCAAGGCTCATATTCAAGGCGTCACAAAAACAGCATTTTATCATCTAAAGAACATCTCTAAAGTGAGGCCTTTTCTCTCTCCAAGCAACACAAAACCACTGATGCTTTTATAACTAGCAGGTTAGACTACTGTAATGCTCTCCTTTCTAGTTTCCTAAAAACTACAATCAACCAACTACAATAACCTCAAAATTCTGCCAATTGAGTGCTAAATAAGAACAAAAGGAGAGCACACATTACATCTAATTTAAAGTTGTGTGTGAATTCTGGACCATCAAATTTTGTGGCATAAATATTTACCAATAACACAAGAATGATAAATGGGATACCTTGACTGTCTCACAATTTGTCCTAGTCCTTGTGTTTATGTCACTGGCCCTTTAAGTTCAGTCCTGTCTAGCCCTGCTCCTGATTGTTTCCACCTGATGTTCATTTCCTGTTGTCTATATAATCCCTCTGTGATCCTGTCCTGGTTGCTAGTCGATTGTCATTTCCAGTCTGTTGTTTACCTGTCTGTTGTCTACTTGGGATTTTGGTTATTGTGGATGTGAATGCTTTTGCACACTTGCACATTTTTCATTAAATTCACTTCAATTGGATGTCCTGCGATTGTGTCCTCACTCTGAACCATAGCTGACAGACTGATCAGATATCTGCCATTCACATCCGCAAAAATATCATCATGGATGAACTGAGTCCCCCTTTTAATCAAGATGGCTCCTCCCCTGGTTTTGTTGTTTGAAAAAATCTTCAATCTGAAGTGGTTATTATTCATGAGATGACATCTGCATTAAAGCATCTCAAAATATTTTGAACACTAAACTGGATTTTTCAGACATTCCAGCTTAAAAATCTAACACTCGGCCCAGTGGAATCATAATGTGCATTAGGATTAGGACATATCCCACACAAAATATTATCAAGATAAATAATTGTGTTGGCAGACTGAGGGGAAAAAACACGGACATAATAAACCCACCTGAACACCCAGATATCCCCATTAATGTCTTCTAACCCCAAGTGTTAGGGCACAGGCTCACCCAGGAGCCAATCCCAAACCAACAGTGTCCCCAAAAGCACAGCATGATCTAAACCAATGGGCCACAAGAGAAATCAAAACTAGTTTTAGAGGACCAGACTCAGGGCTGGTGTTCTGCATATGCAGATCATGCGCTGTTCATGGGGCACTGCAATTTTACAGGAGGGCACAACCTCCCCCCACTGCACCCCAACCCACCACCCAAATGCACAAATTTCAAAATCAGTCATATATAAGGTCGTTGATTGGAAATACTCACTGTCGGGGGGAGCACAGGTGGTTACACTTGTAGGCGCACCCACACACCCAGCACCAGCTCTGGGCAGGCTAACATGCTTACCTCAGTTCTGCCCAATACATATATACTGTATATAGTATATTTAATATCCCTTTATTAATAAGTAACTGAAACATTACAAATATATCCTGCTCTCACACACACTTTTCTTCCATTCAGTTAAGGGTCCATGCACACTCAAATGTTTCCCGCGCACTCACAAATCGTGCTCAGAATTCACTGCCATAAGTCATCAGCCAATTTTTCTTTCTGCTCCTCTACATTAAAAACTCGCATTAGTCAAAAATGCATTACAGTTAAATAACAAATGATCAGAGACACAGAGGTTTTTCCTAAATTATTTTGCATCATTACATGAGATATTACCAAATTATAATTTTTTTGTGAGGGTTAGACGGCACATGATACAGTACAAAACACTTTAACCATCACCACACTGATGAAATAACTTTATACACAGGCTGACAGATAGCTGACAGAAAATATGCAACCATAGTGTCACTTCTAGGTGAAGTGTGTTTATAACATATAATATTATATTATATACAATATAACATATTACTAAATAAATAAATGTGTGTGTGTGTGTGTATTTAAGTAATTAATTGCAGTACCTGAGGTTGTTGACTCTGATGATCCATGATGAAGCAAACTACAGATGTGTTCATTGCGCCTTTCCCAACCAATGAGAATGTACAGGTGCAGCAGAAACAAAGTTATTGGTCAAAATACATTACTGCTTTTGATTGGCTGATGACACGGGAATGTTTGAGTGTGCACGCATGCTCTGCTAAACTGAAGAATAGTTAAGTTTGTGTGCAGCAGAATACATCTGAGGTGCTCGAGCAGTTGTGTAGCAGAGCAAAGCCAATCTGAGTGACAGCAGAGTAAATATTAGTGAGCACGTGTGAAAGAAAGAAAAAGAAAATGTCTTTGAGAGCTTGCTGGTGTGGTCCAGTCGCAGCCTTTGTTTTGTACACCCGTTCTTGGGTGCTATTTGTTTTCAGGCGGTAGTGCTGCTCTCGAGCCAGTCAGAGATAGTCAGCGGGCCGGATGTGGCCCGCGGGTCGTACTATGCCCAGGTCTGATCTAGACAGTGGAACCCAAGAGCACTGTGATATAAAACCTGTGCGAATGACATCTGTGTGTTTAATTTACATATTATTATTATTATTTCTCTTTTGCTTCTCCTTCCCATCTTCTAAAACAACTTAATATGAACTTTTCAGTTTTAACTCAAACCAAGAACTCCAGGCTCACTTGGTCAGTGTATTGACAAAACATTTAGTTATTATATCACCTAATTTCCTAGAAGGGATCAATAAAGTATATCTGTATCTGTATCTGTATCTGTAGTCTCCTCAGGTGAGGTGAAATCATGGTGCCTGCTGTTGTAGGGTATACGGAGCCATGCCAGGTAAAATAGTTCAAACCGAACACCGTCCATGAAGCGCAGTTGCTTGTGAACTTCATTGAAGGCCATGTGAGGTCTCACAGTCTTGGTCATGAAATCCAGCAAAACTGAAAGTTCCATGTTTGCAGCTACACGTTGTTGCCTGGATCGCTTGAGCATGTCAACACAGTCCATGTAGTAGTGCAGCCTTGCAATAATAAGACGTGGTGACTTACCCGGCCTCTGTCTGGACATCGACAAGCAGTGAGTGGAGCTTTATGCAGTATAAAGGTCATTTTACAAAACTCAAAAATGCCCGAGGTGGTGAGCGAGTAAGAACAAAACTCCGCTGGAACAAAAACAATTTTGACTCCAAGTTCCCACATCGAGCATCCAGTTTGCTCAGTTCTTTGATTAAACACAACTTTACTTTGCAGCACCACCACATCATCTGTGCATGTGGATAAGGAGTACTCGACATCCCCAACCACGGTTTTCAAAGTGATAAATTCAGACTCAGAGCAGCAAAGTCTTAAACTCCTGGAGCTCAGTTTTAATGTTGACATGAAGATCATCCATGTTTTTAGAAACCTTTGTTACAACGGTCTGAACAATCTTGTTCTCAGCGCATACATCCAACTTCGTGGCTGAGGCCAAACTGTCCTGAGCTACTGGCCTGATGAGGGACTGTGATGGTCCAGATGTTTTACGCTTTTGGTGGCATTTTTGTGACAAAAAAATGACAATAATGTTGAGCGAGTTAAACTGGAGTCTGACAAACAGGTTTAGAATTAAAATCACACAAAAGCAGTATTAAAACACTACTGCTCAACGGGAACCACCAAACACACGTCTACTCCATGCCAAGTCAAACCAGAGGTCCCATTGATTAATTTTGGTAATTTATACAGTTACTATTAATTATATAATCTGATTTTATCATCTTTTTCTGTCAATTACTTGTAAAGCACTTTGAACATCAATTGTATGAAAGTGTTGTATAAATAAAGTTTGATTGATTGATTGATTGATTGAAATCAATATGTCATCTCCATACACTGCCACCACATACTAATGTGACAAATGTATTAATTGGATTTCAGTCCAGTCAATTAGTCAAATTAGTCCAGTCAAATATTCTGAGTTTGCACTTCACATGAGGATGACAGTCAGTAATGGTTCATTTGCCTAAAGCTGGAGCACTATTTCTACTTTTTCCAGAAATGTTCTCAGTCAAAACATCAGTCAGAAAATATTAACATCAGACCCACAGTCAGTACTGTAGCACTTAATACTAATAATATGCTAAAGATAACAATTTAAGCAGAGTAGAGTTTTATTTCTAGAAGAAAATCAGAAACATTAACGATTTTTTAAACTTTGTTTTGTATGTATTTTAAACAGAGCCAGTCTTTATTTTCTATATTTTTACTTCATTATAATTTAATTCAGTGACTTTAAAATTTAATTTGATCTTTATAGGCTAAACATCCTGATCATTTTAGTTGGCTGTGATTTAATATATAATCATATTCAAAATCATATTTAATCATATTTTAAATGTTTAGCTGTTATTATTTACAAATACAGATTAATATGAAAATGTCTTTTCCAGTCATGTTGTTAATAGATGTGTTTATAGTGAGTTTACAGTAATAAATATTAATATGATCAGTTCTAAGGAAGATTATTGACAGAAGAACAACTTTAAACTTGGTCTAAGAATGGAGACGTGTTGGGATGTGTATGTTTATTAATAATGGTTGATTTACCAACACTGCCACCATCTCCTGGTCTAAAGAGAGAACTGCACTGTAAACCATCAGTCCTGGTGAATCTGTAGCTTATACTTACACGTCCTAGTGGTGAGTTCATTATATTATGAAATGCCAATTTGAACAGAAATGCCCAATAACTCTTCAACAGCCAGTCTGATTTACTGCAGTAGGGTCCGCTGATCAGGGAGAAAAGCATGAATCATGCCTGTACCACTACATGCACCCCTACACAACTCTAAACATAAAACCTTCATGATTTTGCTTATTTATATATTAAAATGCTGGTTTATCTGGCAGCCACTGATGCAAAAGAACCAGCTGAGAGGATGGTCTGGACCCCTGAGTCTAAACAGCCCTGAGAAGATGGTGATCAATAAAAAACTAACACTGTAACCTCTTGTATGAGCATAACTGACAAGCAATGCTTTGAGTTTCTCTGCAGATGTCCTCTGGTATGGTTATATGTCAACTCCTCTTTCAAGCAGTCAAATGGTGCTAATTTGTCTGAACAAATATGAGCTTGTGTTGTCAGAACAGACTGTAGAACTTAACTTCATCTGAGACTTTTGGCACCAGTTTAATATCAGCAGGCTGGTTTAAGGAAAGTATTGTAGGACTGTCAAACCTGGTCCCTGTGTTCACAGACAAAGAATGTGTCTCTGTAATGTTATACTCAATATACAGGTTCTGTATTTATCATTTATAGACAATATACAGTAGACTGTACAGAGACAGTAATATAGGTAATGCATCTTATTACAAAACACACATTCATACAGATCATACGATCCAGAACAGTGACTCCAGGAAACTGTATGGAGTCACTCTGTGCCACCTACTACCAGAAGAGGGCACCTTGAATAATTAAAGAATAAATCTTTTTTTTGTTTTAGTTTATTTCACTTATAGTTAATTACTTCACACTCCTGTTTAAAATATTTGTAGATTTTCAGAAAGTTTAGTTCTAAACTAAAGTTAGTTAAGTTCTAGTCTTATCACCACTTTTATAGACTCATTATAAATTTTATGGCAGTGATCATATCTGTATTTTTAATTATCTAACACTAATACAGGGACAGCAATCACTTAACAAATGACTTTGGTTTCTGAAATGATCTCAAAGTATCAGCACAACCCTAAATTTCCTTTTAAGACAGTTAACATAGTACTTAACCCTGTTCCATATAATGGTCCTGAGCCATCTTTGCATCTTTGGAAGCCTTTCTGGATTTCTTCCTGGACAAAAATAGAAACATTGGAGCTAATATACCAACTTATGTGAATAGACCTCTTATCTATCAGCCATGTATACTGGTATGAAAAACTCTTTCTCTCTTGATGATGTTCATCCATCTTGTTTATTTAAAGACACTTTTGAGATAATTGACCTGGATGTTAGGTCAATTATTACTGGTAGTTTAGCCTCTGGCAAAGTTCCTTCATGCTTTAAACATGCAGTGGTCCAACCCATTCTATAGAAGCACAATCTGGATGCAGTGGTTATTAATAACTATTGGCCTATATGAAAGCTCTTTTTTGGCCAAGGTTTTAGAAAAAGTTGTTTTAACCTAGTAACTATAACATGTTGAGACATTCTACAGTACTGAGTCTGCTGTTTTAATTAAAGGTCACTTATTACCTTTTACTGATTCTGGTCATTGTTCTGTTTTGGTACTGCTGGATTTGAGTGCTGCATTTGACACTGTTGACCATGATATACTTATTGAGTTCCTGGAACACTGTGTTGGAATTAAGGGCCTGGCTCATTTCTTACACTAAACATACAACTTTTACAGATACTATCGGTAAGCACTCCTCTGCTTCTGTGACTATGACCTTTGAAGTACCACAAGGTTCTATACTAGGTCCTATTTTATTATCCTTATACAAGCTACCACTTGGTCAGATTATTCATGAACATAACATTTCATTCCAATGTTATGCTGATGTGTCAGGCTTGGAGCTGAATGAAAGGCCAGACACGTGCAGATAAAATAGTAATTAGATTTTAATGCAACAAGATTTATATACAGCAAAATAGCAGGTAGCACTAAGTTCAGAGACAGAGTCAAAAACATATCACACATAAAGAGTCCAGAATCCAAAAACACAGCAAAGAGAGATCCAAAGGGTAAGGCAAAATCAGTCAAAATGAGCTAGGTTATGAACCAGAAGAACGCTGAGTATAGTAAAGACAAAGGGGTTAAGACAGGCGAAGGTTGAAAAACAGGCAGAGATCAAACACTGAGATGTATACAATAGATATAAATGCTCTGTGAACACAAGTGGCAACACTTTGCGTTGGAGAGACTGAAACACTGAGAGTTCTGTAATATGATGCAGGTGTGCATGCTCAGTACTCGGGGGAGAGCGACCTTTGTTCTATCCTCTGATGGACCGCGGTGTATGGCCGGAAGTGGAGTCTGTTGTGGGTCCCAGGCCTGACATGATGATTTGCAGTTGTATCTAACTCTGATTCCAGTACATTGTTCCTTTTTAGACAGACTCAGTGAGTGTATCGTGGATGTTAAGAGTTGGGTGGTACACGGTTTTCTTAAAGGCACAGTATGTAATATTTTGGGTTATCTTTTAGCAGAATTTAAGATAATCACTAATAAAAATGATTAAAAACATCTAATCATTATAAACTAAGAAGTCGTTTGATTATTTTACCTTAGAATAAGCTGTTTATATCTACATTGGTCACGGGTCGAACACCGACTGAGGCCGCCATGTTGCATCGCCATGTTTCTACAGTAGTTCGAAAAGGACAAACGAGGCAAAAACCGTTTGTGTTGTATTGACGAACTGGCCACTCAAATTCAATGGCACTTTAGCTTTGTTTTACCGTTGGTTGACATAAAACAGGAGAAGAAGAAGAAGAAATACACGTTTCTCAGGTAAACATCAGTGCTGCCTTTCCTACATGGAAACAGCTAATGAGAGACAGAAGTTTTCAAAGTGACGCCAAAGCAGTGCGCTCTCTCATACAGCCTCGAAATGGTGCTCAACCGCTCCATTCCACCGCCAAGGTACTCCCAAAGGTTACTGAGCTTCAGTGTTTTTCCCCCATTCCACCTTAAATGGTGCTTCAAGCATCGGAGCTGAATGCTACTGCAGCATTTAAGGTGGAACAGGAGATTCATAGCTGCGTGTTAGTTCGCAGGCTTAGCTAATATGAGCTTGTTGTGTGAACTGTTAAGATTTAGCCAAGCTAACACACTGAGAGAGCTGATATTATGACTCTGAGGGTCTAAAAATACATAACTTTATTAGAAGCTTACGTATCAGCTGAAGTGCCATCTTCAGAGCATGGCAAGCTTACTTTGACTAGAGAAAAATGTGTATCCTGCCTGCATTATCTGTCTACAGTGAAGCAGTTTGATGCGTTTACTTTATTACTTTGTCCAGAAAACAGCTAATGTTTACAATAGCACTACTGAAGTGCAGAAAATATGTTTAGTCTGCATTGTAGCTATGATCATTTTACATATTACATTTCATACATTCATGTCATGTCATACGCCGTCATGGCTTCGTGATGGTCGGCTGCACAGACGAGTCACTTCTCTCCAATGCCATCTGTCTCTGGTTGCTTGTAGCAGGCTAGCACCTGATAATCCAGTCCATGTCTTGATGTTATCCATCCAGGTTATTCTTGGTCTTCCACCTCTTCTGACTCCCTCCACAAGTCCAGTCATAACACTTCCTTCAATGCTCTCATGTGCTGCCTAATCACATGACCAAAGTAACGTAACTTGCCGGATTTAACGTGCATCAGTAACTCCTTTTGAGTTCTAGCATATCATAGATATAAATGCTAATACATTTCTAATTAAAATTAATCTTACCACTTGACATATCACTAGCTCTAAAGCTGCTATTAGACATCGCTTTCGGGAGTATCAAATATGACATCTTATGGCCACCGTAGAGACTCCTTCGTGTTTGGAAGGGAGGGGCTGTGGAAAAAGTCTTCAGTTGGTTGCAATATGTAAACTAAACCACTAGATGTCGCTGGAAACTACATACTGTGCCTTTAAATTGCTTGGACCCTCCACTTTATCTCAGAGCTTTAAATGATTCTCATTTAAAATTTGATAAGCTAAAAATGCCATGGTCAAATCTTGTTTCTTCCACCTCAGAAAGATCTCCAGACTAGTTTGGAGAGGGTCATCCATGCTTTTGTCATATCTAGGCTGGATTACTGTAATGCTCTGTACTTTGGAATAAATGATGCTTCTCTTTCATGATTACAGCTAGTTCAAAACAGTGCTGCCTAGGGTGACCAGATGTCCCGGACAGTCACGCATTTTCAATACTTTTCATGCATCCCGCAAATTGAGACGTTGTCCCGCATTGTTATTGATAGTCAGACTCCAGTTTCAAAATGCGTGTTTTATAATCTGGCATTTCTCAAATGGCTGTGTGAGGAAAGTAGTGAGGGCTGTCATCAGGGGACGGGGCGGGCTGTTTGATCACGGCAACCGCAGACACAGGTTAAGGGCACCCACCAACACAAACCACTGCAAATCAGGTCAGAACAGCGCCGGTGTTGTGCCGAATTCTGACTCCCCACCAGAATTCAACTCCCCTTTGCGTGCACATGCATCACACAGCGGTGTGAGCAGAATGAATCACACTCTGTGTTTCTGTTGTTTCTTTATTTAAATAACTACTGTTATCATAATTTCACAGAAAACAACAGAACATCATAAAGCACTAATTGTGTTATAGTTAACAAACAGAAGTCCTAAATAAATCCATATTAGAACGTTGTTAAAACAAAATACACAACCGAAATTCTCCTAACATCATCTCGTGTTATTGGTCTAAATTCAATTATTTGCATCTTTTCAGAAGAAGTAATGACATTGTACACTTAATGCACTGTACATCTTAATGTTCTCTGACCCAGAGCTGAGTTATAAACACATCAGGTGTGCTTACAGAGTTGTTACACACATTATAACAACCTGACCAGAGACACCTGCACTGCAAAAACAAGCTGATTAATTACAGCTCATATTTACACACAATGTTTTAGCTTTGACTGGTCAAATATCTTAGACTATAGATTAAATGCTCAAATCCCTAATTTTATAAAATCAGCAGAGTTAAAGGTGCATATTTTTGTGTAATTAAATAAAAAATATGTTGCTTCTTGCAGGTTTTTGACGTGGTGCTGGCAACATGTTCAAAGCAACATTTTTGCTTGTTTAAGTGTCTTGTTTTTCTATGCTGTTAGATGTCGGCTCCAGACAGGATTATGTGTAAATGGGGTGTAAAACCCCACATATGTCAAATGTCTAGGTGTGTAGATGTTTTATTGTAGCTTCTTCATATGGGATTCTTTTGGGGGGAGGGTAATTTTGGCAATGCTATTCTTACACTTGCAGAAATTACACTCCCCTCTTATCTTTGGACTCTAAGGCCTGATACACATGAAACTGATATATACACAGACACACATTTTTATTTGCAGTCTGTTATGTGCCAAGTTATTTTAGACTACCTCAATGCACTGGTGTCCCACATTGTCCCACACAAACATAGTCTTTGTCCCACATCCGGTGAATTGGAATCTGGTCACCCTAGTGCTGCCAGACTGGTACATAGAAAAGCGAGTACATCACTTCAGTCTCTGCCTCCTCACATTGGCTCCCAGTGCATTAAAGAATTCAGTACAAGATTTTATTGATGGTTTTTAAAGCCTTGAATGGTTGTGCAGCTGTTTCTATTGGGGGCTTTCTGAACATGTACTCACCTGCAAGGTCTCTAAGGTCATCTTCACTGTCACTTCTGTCTGTCCCGATGACTCGTCTTAAGTTAAAAGGGGATTGTGCCTTTGCTGCTGCTGCACCACAGCTCTGGAATGGCCTCCCAGGTGACATTAGACTTCATCTGTAACTGTTTTTAAATCCAAGATCAAAGCTTCTTTCTGTCAGCAGGCTTTCAGGAGCTGCTAACCTGCTGAGAGATGGTCTGAATGTTTGTTTTTATATTTGTCTGTTTGTGATGTGTAAGTGGTGACCAGGGGAGTTGATTTTCTTGTAAAGCAGTGTGGCCATAAATGTGCTATAGAAATAAAATTTACTTACTGAACATGACTTATTGATCTCTGTGTGGAAATCTGTTGTAAGTACAGCATTGCGTGTCCTGTTTAACTGGTGAAAACTACAGACAGCAGTGAAGAACTAATGAGCTGATTATGAATCCTACCAAACTTAATCTTAATTATAATAACTCCTCCAATTAGTGACTGTCATTAGATTTAATTAGAGGTACTTTGCTTTGTTTGTTTGCACATAGTGACTAATTACTCCCATATCACCAGTCGACCTTTCTGCAGCTCATATTTAAACGGCCTTCATAGCTTTTACAATATTACCAAGAAAAGGCCGGAGTGGAGCTGCTGGAGGTGTGTAAGTATTATTAAATAGTATATAATATTAATTCTGCCATCAATGTGAGTATAACAGGTAAATCAGAATTTAGGTTAAAATGGAAATCACCTATAGCTTAAATAATAATAATAATAATAATAATAATAATAATAATAATAATAATAATAATAATACATGAGGAAAGGTTTTATTCATTTGGTCATGCTTGCACTGTTTTAAACTGATTGTATTCCACCATAATAATATGAGTAAATTGGGATTTTAGGTAAAGAAGAAATATAATGAAGAGCTCATTGGTCTTTATTTTATCATCATTATAAAACTGTGATTGTTTTTCCCAGCTCTGTGAAGAAGCCTCTCAAATGAACTACTCGACTGATGTCAGCAATGGGACAGATGGTCCTGATAGAGGATTTTATTTAGTATCGTTTGACACTTTGGGCAACAAAAACTACCTGATTCTGACCCTGGTGCTCATCTACTTAATCACTCTGCTATGTAATCTGGTGGTTCTGATTATGTTCATGACCAACTCCAGCCTCCAGAACCCAAAGTTTCTGGCTGTGTGTAACCTTGCTGTAGTGGACATTTCCATTAACAGTGTTATTATTCCTCAAATGGTTCCTGTGTTTGTATTCAACCTTAATCACCTCTCTTATGGGACCTGCTTCTCTCAGATGTTCTTCATGCACTTTTTCGGTGACATGGAATCGTTTTCCCTCGCCCTCTTGGCCTACGATCGTCTGGTCGCTATCTGCTTTCCTCTGCACTACCCCTACATCAACACCAACCTGAGGATGAGCCTCATCATTGCCACAATTTGGTTGCTGGTGTTTCTTCTTGAGGTCTTTCCGGTAACTATGGCCAGTGCTCTTCCTTACTGTAGATCTAGAATCGTCCAGAGCTGTTGCTGTGAACACGGCCCGGTGTTTGTTCTTGCTTGTGCCGATATCTCTTATAACAAGCGACTGGTGACCGCCAAGACTCTGGTGGTTCTGCTTGCTCCCCTGACCTTCATTATCCTCTCGTATGTAGTTGTGGTGTTCACCGTCTTAAGAATTGCATCTAAGACCCAACGCTGGAAAGCCTTCAACACCTGTCTCACTCACCTGGCCCTCGTCCTCATTTACTACCTGCCCGTGATCTTTGCATATGTACTGGGTGGCCTCCGATTAATCGAATCTAAAGACCTCTACACAGCAATTCTGACAGTGTCTGTTACCCTCCCACCCATGCTCAACCCCATCATCTACAGCCTAAAGACCGAGGAACTTCGAGAGAAGGTGCTAAAAGTTTTAAAGTGCTCAAAAGTGGCACCACAGCTCAATAAACATGAGGCGGTAGATTAATGAGCACTTAAACCAATAAACTGAGTTTTTTGCACATCTAAAGAGATGTGTGTACTGCAGTATGTGCTGTGAAGATCAAATACTTGACTGTTTTAAAGTTTTGAGTCTTGATGATGTTTGTCAGGGCTGTACAATGTTAAAAACACAGTCTGACCACTGTCAATAAAATTAACATAACTAAATATTTTATTCAATAAATGTCATCTCAATTTATTGTGTACACATTCATACATACATATATACTGTGTGTGTTATTATTTTCACTTAAAAAATCAACTAAATGTGTCATGTGACCAGTAAAGCAGGCATAAACAGTTCTGTGCAAAAATCAGAAGTTAAACATGATGTACATGTTGCTTATCTAAGTGTAAAGAACTTTTCTTCTCCAGAAAATAAGCTTCTGCACATTTAATGCACATTTATTTACTGTCACTGAGCATGTTTAACACAAAAAGTGGCCTCTGCAAAGTTATTGCACTTTAAATACTGTACGTTTGTTTAATTTTCATTATGCTCAATAAAAAAATGTGAAAATAAACAGAAACTGTGCACAAACATGCAGACATATATCAGAATTTTCTGCAGTGAGCTTAAATGATAAACTCAAACTTTAGCACAAATTTTATCATTTAATTTTTGTTATTAAACTTCAGGTTCAACTGGATGTAAAATCAGGTTAAGACTGAATAGGCCGCACACAGGGATGAAATAATATTCATATTAATATATTGCATTAAAATACTTACAACTATGGTATTTTTAAAACTGTGTTATTTGAATTTATTGTAACGCATTATTAACACAAGGTGGCAGCAAAAACACTTGTTTTCTCCCTAAATGGAGATCTGATTGTTTCTAATGAAGATAAACCCATCAGCCAAAACATTAGCACCCCTCAGATGGAGGAAAACACTAATTATCATATAAATGCTGTGTGTGAAGGTCTGAGATATATTAAATGTTAAGAGAACAGTCCGTTCCTGTAGGCCAAGGCATGTAGACCTGAAACACTTTACCAAGGTCTAGATACTTATGGGGCTTGTAGCTTCTCCGGGGGTTGTGAAGTATCCCCAGTAAGTAGAGGTCAGTATCTACCAACAATTGCATCCAGATCTCAGCCTTCTTCTTAACTTATATACATAATAAGACATGGATGTATGAGTCACTATACAAAGTAAGTGACATTATTGCACAGGCCCTGAGTAATATAAGAGATTATTGTTTGTGTGTTCAGTGTTCAGTTCTCGTACAGCACTGCTATAAAAGCTGTTTGTCAGTCTGTTTGTCCTGGATGTGATGGACCTGAAGTGTGTTCCAGAGGGCAGGTGTTGGAAAGGTCCTCTGAACAGGACCTGCAGACTGGGCAGTGGACAGCTGATAATCTTCTTGGCCATGTTGATCACTCTCTGTAGTGCTCTCCTATCTGCCACTGAGCAGCTGCTGTATCATGCTGAGATGTCGAGGTCAACACACTCTCAATGGCACAGCGGTAGTAGGACACCAGCAGCTCCTCTTGAAGGTTGTTTTTTTCTGAGAATTCTCAGGAAAAAGAGCCTCTGCTGTGCCTTCCTGACCGCAGCTATGGTGTTGATGGTCCAAGAGAGATCTTCAGAGATGTGTATATTGAAAATTTTGAAGAAAGGGACTCTTTCCAGACACACCCCATTTATGAAGAGTGGTGTAGGGTCTATGTGCTTACTCCAGAAGTCTATTAGCATAAATTATTGATTCTCAGGATTTAAAAATCTGTCTCTAAAGTTCTGTCTCTAAACTAAATTCTCTAAATTACTGTCTCTAAATGTCTGTCTCTAAACTACTTTCTATAAACTTCTGTTTATAAATGGCTGCCTTAAACTACTGTCTAAACTTATGTCTCTAAACTACTGTCTCTAACGTAATGTCTCTAAACTACTGTTTCTAACATAATGTTCTAAACTTCTTTCTGTAAACTTCTATCTCTAAATGAATGCCTCTGAACTTGTTTCTCTTAACACTGTCTCTAAACTACTGTCTCTAATCTTCTGTCTCTAAAATACTATCTCTGAACTAATGTCTCTAATGTGTCTAAACTTCTGCCTCTAAACTACTGTCTATAAACTTCTGTTTATAAATGGCTATCTTTAAACTACTGTCTCTAAACTACTGTCTAAACTTCTTTCTCTAAATTAGTCTCTAAACTTCTCTCTAAAATACTATCTCTGAACTAATGTCTCTAATGTCTCTAAACTTCTGCCTCTAAACTAATGTCTATAAATTTCTGTTTATAAATGGCTATCTTTAAACTACTGTCTCTAAACTACTGTCTAAACTTCTTTCTCTAAATTAGTCTCTAAAATACTATCTCTGAACTAATGTCTAATGTCTCTAAACTTCTGTCTTTAAACTAATGTCTCTAAATTTCTGCCTCTAAACTACTGTCTCTTAACTATTGTCTAAACTTGTGTCTCTAAACTACTGTCACTACACTACTGTTAGCAAACGTCTGTTTCAAAATGGCAGTCTTTAACTACTGTCACTAAATATCTGTCTCTAAACGTCTGTCTCTAAACTACTGTCTCTAACGTAATTTCTCTAAACTTCTTTCTCTAGACTTCTATCTCCAAATGAATGCCTCTGAACTTGTTTCTCTTAACTTCTGTCTCTAAACTACTGTCTCTAAATTAATGTCTCTAAACTACTGTCTCAACATTACATTACATTACATTACATTGCATTTAGCGGACACTTTTATCCAAAGCGACTTACAATAGTGGGAAAGTACAGATGCGAAAAAAAATAATACTAGAGTTGTACTAGTATTTACTAGTACTAGTATACTAGAATTAACATTTGGATATCGAATGCTGAGTGCATATCAGTACTCATGGGGAGTATTTGGGATCACTAGAGCAGGTGCTCTTTGAAGAGCTCGGTTTTTAGGAGTTTCTTGAACCCAGTGAGGGACATCTCTGCTCTAGTGGTGGTAGGCAGCTTGTTCCACCATCTGGGAACTACTGAGGAGAACAGTCTGGATTGCTTTGTGTGAATGTTAGGCAAAGCAATGCGACGTTCAGTGGAGGAGCGCAGCGACCGGACAGGGACGTAAGCTTTTAAGAGTGAGTGTAGATAAGGGGGAGCCTGCTCTGTCATCACCTTATAAGCGATCGTGCAGGCTTTGTGTTTGATCCGGGCAGCAATCGGAAGCCAGTGTAGCTCAATGAGCAGTGGGGTGACATGTGCCCGTTTTGGATGGTTAAAAACCAGACGTGCTGCTGCATTCTGGACCATCTGTAGTGGTTTAATAGTGCAGGCTGGGAGGCCTGTTAGCACAGCATTGCAGTAATCGAGGCAAAACATCTGTCTCTAATGCTTCTAAACTACCGTCTGTACACTTCTGTCTAAACTTTTGTCTCTACATTATTGCTGCTAAACTAATGTCTCTAAACTCTGTAAACTACCAACTCTAAACTTCTTTAAACTTCTGTCTCTAAACTACTGTCTCCAAATTTATGTCTATAAACTACTGTTTCTAAACTATGTCTCTAAACTACTGTCTAAACTTCTGCCTCTAAACTAATATCTTTAAATTTCTGTCTCTAAAATACTGTCTCTAAACTATTGTCTGTAATGTCTCAACTTCTGTCTCTAAACGTCAGTCTCTAAATTACTGTCTCCAAACTATTGTCTCTAAATTTCTGTCTCTAAACCAAATGTCTCTAAACTTCTATTTATAAATTGCTGTCTTTAAACTTCTGTCTCTAAAGTAATGTCTCTAAACCACTGCCTCTAAACTACTGTCTCCAAACTTTTGTATCTAAATTCATGCCTCTAAACTTCTTTCACTTAACTTCTGTCTCTAAAATACTGTCTCTAAACTAACATTTCTACTGTTTATAAACTTCTGTCACTAAACTAAAGTCTCTAAATGTCTGTCTCTAACCTACTGTCTCTAAATGACTGTCTTTAAACTAATGTCTCTAAACTACTGTCTAAACTTCTGTCTCTAAACTAATTTCTCTAAATTTCTGTCTCTACACTTCTGTCTCTAAAGTTCTGTCTCTAAACGCATGCCTCTAAACTTTTTTCTACTAAAACTAAACAGTAGTATGAAGTTTAGAGTAAATAAACGAATGTTTCTAAACTGCTGTCTAAAGTTCTGTCTTTAAACTTATGTCTCTAAAATATTGTCTCTAAACTTCTGTCTCTAAGCTTCTGTATCTAAACCAATGTCTCTTAACTTCTGTCTCTAAAGTACTGTCTATGAACTAATGTATCTTGTCTCTAAACTAATATCTCTAAATTTCTGCATCTAAACTACTGTCTCTAAACTACAGTCTACACTTCTTTCTCTAAACTACTGTCTCTAAACTAATGTCTCTAAGCTTCTGGATCTAAACTACTGTCTCTAAACCAATGTCTCTAAACTTCTGTTTATAAATGGCTCTTTAAACTTCTGTCTTTAAACTACTGTCTCTAAACTATTGTTTCTAAACTTCTGTCTCTAAAATACTGTCTCTGAACTGTCTCTAATGTCTCTAAACTTCTGTCTCTAAACTAATGTCTCTAAATTTCTGCCTCTAAACTACTGTCTCTAAACTATTGTCTCTAAACTTCTGTCTCTAAACTACTGTCACTATGCTACTGTTACCAAACATCTGTTTCAAAATGGCAGTCTTTAACTACTGTCACTAAACATCTGTCTCCAAACACCTGTCTCTACACCTCTGTCTCTAACTGTCTCTAACATAATGTCTCTAAACTAATGTCTTTAAACTTCTTTCTCTAAAATTATGTCTCTAAACTACTGTCTCTAAATTTCTCCCGCTAAACTTCTGTCTCTAAACTACTGTCTCAAAACAACTGCCTCTATACTTATGTCTTTAAATTTTGTCTCTAAACTAATGTCTCTAAACTACTATTTAAACTTCTGTATCTAAACTACTGTCTCTAATCTTCTGTCTCTAAACCAATGTCTATAAACTATCTCCTCTAAACTTCTGTCTCTAAACTACTGTCACTACTACTGTTACTAAATGTCAGTTTGTGTGTGTGTGTGTGTGTGTAGCAACAGTAGTGCACCCTAGTGGACAAATACAGAAGCTCACAGCTTATTTTTGTTGTAAGTGGTACACCAGCTTAATTTGTACCAACATATGTTCATATATACAACTTTAAAATTAGTAGGTTTGTGGTTTTTTTTCTTGTTATTTTTCAATCATTCTCAGGTCTTATATGTTGAGGAAGTGATGAGTAAAGATACAAAATACTGTCATCTTATACATGTTTAATGTGGTATATAAATGCAAAATCTAAATAATAAAGATGGACAAAAAAGATATTTGAGATTTGAGATTTATTTATTTAAACAACAGGGAAAATACACATTAATCAACATCACTATTTCATAATGTAAATGTGCCAGATTTAGCCAAATGGCTAATTTTCATCTGCAGTCCCTGGGCAGGTTATAAAAAAAATTAATACAACAAAAACATAATTAAATATCATGCTGCAGACAAAGAGCAAGACAAACTTTGAACTAAAATCATCTATTAAACATCTAAATAAGCAGAGCTTAATAATATTTATCACTTTCATCAGCATTTATCAAAACTACTATTTATACCTCTTAGATGTAGAAATATAATAAATACACATAATATAACAGGAATATACATATTACTTTAATTGTATTTACTGACTTTAATTGTATCCCTAACCCAGCCTTAATATTAATATATTAACAACAAAATCTGGATTTAAATAATGTCATGCTTTCTGGGTAAAATCATTAAAAAAAATCAGTCCAGGCTCAAAAGGTACTTTACAGCTTATTATTTAATAAACCAGCATTACTAGACCTCATAATCTAAAGCTGTTGAGCATCAGCTACATCAGCGTGTTAAACTGCAGTATTAGACAGTTTCAAAATGTCATTTCCATGTTAATTTAGTGTTACGTCTCATAGCTGTTAAATCTTATATCTGACCTTACGTTATATGTCTGACTCAGGTGTATCGTCGAGACGGCCTCCATCCCAGTCCTCTAGGCTCTGCGGTCCTATCGGGAAACATAGCAGAAGTTCTACACCAGGCGTGACTTGCACCATACTACTACAAACATCAAGTAAGTAGCTTACGCAGCGAGCAGGTAAGTGATTTTAATAACACTCTTAC
>BRDA01030023.1:0-16468 GCA_036984385.1 Crenuchus spilurus | reverse complement strand
TAAAAAAAAAAAAAAAAAAAAAAAAAAAGATGGAATCATGAAAAACAAAACACACTCCAACACATCACAAGTACTTTGTTGCACCACCTCTGGCTTTTATAATGCTTGCAGTCTCTGAGGCATTGACTTAATGAGTGACAAACAGTACTCTTCATCAATCTGGCTCCAGCTTTCTCCGATTGCTGTTGCCAGATCAGCTTTGCAGGCTGGAGCCTTGTCATGGACCATTTTCTTTAACTTCCACCACAGATTTTCAATTGGATTGAGGTCCGGACTATGTACAGGCCTTCACCATTGAAAACATTCATTGAAGAAAGGTCACAGTTTTTGCTCTATAACAAGATGCATTATCAACTTGAAAAATGATTTCATCATCCCCAAACAATTTTGATAGATGGGATAAGAAAAAATTTCCAAAATGTCAATGTAAACCTGTGCATTTATTGAAGATGTACATGTGCATTTACCTGATATGCAGTCCCAGATCATCAATAACTGGAAATTTGCATGTTTTCTTCAGACAGTCATCTGCATAAATCTAATTGGAACAGCACCAAACAAAAGTTCCAGCATCATCACTTTGGCCAGTGCAGAGTCGAGATTCATCACTGAATATGACTTTCATCCAGTCATCCACAATTGCCTTTCCTTAGCCCACTGTAACCTTGTTCTTTTGTTTGTGATGCCTTTCTTTTAGCTTTTCTGTATGTAAATCCCATTTCCTTTAGGCAGTTTCTTACAGTGTGACTCTTTACCCTCTTTAAGGAGTTTGATAATCCTCTCCTTTGTTTCAATTGACATCTCTGGTGTTGGAGCCATGATTCACGTCAGTCCACTTGTTGCAACAGCTCTCCAAGGTGTGACCACTTTTTTTAGCTGCATACTAACGAGCAGCTTTAATCTGATGCAGGTGTTAGTCTTTGTAAAGAAAATTTGCAGTATAATTCCATATTTTTTTTCCTCAGAATTGAGCGACTCCATATTTTTTCCCTGTGCTTGGTCTAAAAATCTAACTGTTACTGGCTACCACAATTATTTTTCTTGATTTCTTTTAGTGTTTTTTAAAGCCATTTGAAATGCCTTTAGTTTTGTGTCATGTCTGTGATCCGCCTTATTTCTACAAAATTAAACACCTGAAAGAACATTCTCAGAGACTGGTGATTCCATCATTTTTGCCGGGGGTTTGTAATACGTTATCATGCACACTAGTGAGTGATTAACGCTGTGTACGTTCAGAAGTTTATTCTCTGAAGTCTTTCACTCCCGAAAGCCGAGGTCCAAACCAAAACACAGCAAATACCTAACCAAAGATTAATCAAAGCATTACCTAACATTTTCACATGTCCAGCACAGTTAAGTGATTAAACCAGCTCGATGTGTTGTTTTTTCTCTTACCGTCACTACGTCTAATTTGGACAGCATGTCCAACGATCAGCTTTGCCACAGCTGGGTCCATTTCAGCTCAGTACAGATATAGGTTTTAACAAAAACAGCTTAAATGGCTGCAAAATCAATTCAAAGCCTTTTTATGTTCAACAGACTCGACCGCCAAACATTCAAAAAGCGTCAGCGGAAGTTGTTCCTTTAAGCGGAAACACGCAAGAGGATGACTTTTAGCGATCCAATCAGAGAAATGTGATCAGGGTTGCCAGGTCCAACAAAAATATCCAGCCTAAAGTCAGTCTAAAACCCGCACTTCAGAAGCTTAAACTAGCCCAAAATATATCTGTCACACGTTTGAAGCAAATGGCAAACCAACTATGAGTGTACGACTTACTATTTTATTTATAAGGGATTTATTATGAGTCCATCAAACCCTTTTTCCCCAGTCCTTGCAATAAAAATGGGTATTTCCCCATTTACTTGGCCTATTAGCTAGTGACTGTTTTCTCTTCACCTTGTGTCTGTCTGTCTCTCTCTCTCTCTCTCCTTTTCAGGCTGTCTTTCCTTTTCAGACAGTTTTTCCTTATATTGTTGTTCTCTTCGTTATTACTGTTGCATTCAAACTTCCTTAGTGTCGACTTATACACGTTTGCCCGCCGTGTTGAAGTAATATCCTAGGCAACACCCTCTTTTTTGTTGTTTTTTTGGCGGCCACGGTAATTTTTAAAAGTAGCCCAAAAAAACGCATCCCGCCACCCTTGAATTTTCACCCGCGACTGGATTTTCAAACAAGCCCAATTTGGGTGAAAACCACGAACCTGGCAACTCTGAGTGTGGTAGAGAAAATCGCTAGGGGTTAAAAGTCTATGCCCTGAGCAATTTTTATATTGAGTTTCGTTAATCTGTGACAAAGGGAGTCTGTGTCTTAACATTGAAATGAAACGGAAAAAGTGTTAAATGTAGCCACGATGCCACTAAATATATTGTCAGAGCTGATTAGTATGTGGATCCAGAATCAGATATACTCACCAAAGATATTGATACACGCAATTAATTTGTTTATGGCTGTTGGTGTCTCTGTATTGTTATATAAAATATACAGGTAATGTACATATAATTACAGTAAATGCACAATATAGATAATATATACAAACTGTACAGACACAAGTGATATAGACAATGTGACTATAATTACAGTAAACATAAAGTAAACAATATACATAATATATACAGACTGTACAAACACAAGTGATACAGACGATATGACTAATACAGGATACACAAATCACAGATAAATTGCAGATAATGTACATGGTAATGCAAACTACATCAGTGTACAAAGTTGTGAGTGAATTATCATGCACAGTGGTAGGATGAGTGTAATAACTGTCAAGGAAATCAATGAATTAGCAGATGATACTGGTGGTCAGCCGTTTTAGAGAGTAAAAACTGTTCCTGTGTCTGGTAGTTTTAGATACAAGGCTCTGTAGCACCTGCTGCAGTGGAGGAGTTGAAAAAGGTTGTGACCAAGGTGAGAGGAATCAGTAATGACTTTCTCTGCCTGTTTTCTAGTCCTTGAGGAGTACAAGTCCTGAATGGAGGACAGTGGAGCATCAATGATTTTCCCAGCTGTCTTTTACTGTTTCCTGCAAATAGTCCATAATTACTAGATCAGGTCAAATCATGAAGCCCATATTATAATAGGTGAAGGTGTGAAAAGTACCAAGAAACTCTGCAAAAATTACCTTGAAATGTATACGCAATTCTTTAGTAATTAAAAAACCTTAGCAATTAATACTCTTTTAAACTGTACTACTTATAAAAGATATCATATTCTTTGGTAACTCTTGTACCTTCAGCTGTTGCTAAATCCTAAATCCCTACATTGTTAAAAATAATAAAAAAATAAAAAATGTTCTAACAGAATTTTTTCCCCACATGCCTGCTGCATTGTGACTTCATTTAGATGGCATTTTATTTTTGCAGTCTCATCTTCCATATATCATTGTGAGATTATTATTATTATCATCATCATCATTATTATTATTATTATTATTATTATACGTAATTGCTATGGTAAACATAGCATACATACTTCAGAGTCTGATATTACCATAACCACTGGATTGCAGAGCATTATGCCTCCTGTAACCTCCAGTCATGCACACACTCTGAACACACACACACTTTCTCAGCATACACAATGCATCTACACAGCAGAATACACTGAGCATATCGCACACCTATTTGCACCTTTTGCAAATATTCAAGTAGGGGGCACTGTTGTGTAATGTACTGTAGCCTATGTGGCATAAACACATGCGTACAGACAAATTTTAAACGCACAGTGCTCATGCTAAGAGGGCTTAAAGCAATCTGCATTTTGGCCAATGTGAATATTATGTAGAGTAGTGATTTGGGGGAAAATACTCAGTATATGCAAAGATAATGCACATGATATTCCCATCCATAAGTGATATTTGTGGTTACTCTTCATTCCAGAGTAAGTCCCATCAATGGTCTATACAATCTGGACAAGCGAGATCCACCCATAATCTACTCATCTCCAAACAGAACTTATAAAGCAGAACATTTTGTTTTCTTTACATTCATGCAGTGACACAGCTGACCACTATGTGGGAGGCTTACACTAAGGTACAAATAGCTGACTCCTGGCTACAGAAAGCTGTACTGTATTAGAGCAAAGACTAAATTTAGATCCTATGTTCTCAGTGTTACTGAGAACAGCCTTAATGTGAAAGATATATGCCTACCTTTTGGTTCTGTGTAATGACGTTTGTTGTCTAGGGAACAGATGAATACATCACCGAGTCTTTCTGCAGAACCTTGTACGCAGTGTCTGATGTGGTCGATGGCGTAGGCGCAATTCTCTATTCACACTTGAAATTTTATATAACACATTTGTTTTTACTGTGTAGTCTCATTCTTTACAGATATACTATAGAGTCTCAGAGGTTATTTTTACATTCAGCAGACTGAAATGCAGCTGTCAGGTTTATTTTCTCCTTCCTCTGATCACATTTGTGTTTTGACCATCTGCTTAAAGCAGAGGGGAACTGAGTTTTACAATTTAAACATAAAAGTTTAAACTGCACAGTGCTTATTGAAGCTCATCTGGAAGTAACAGAATGACAAGGTCAATTATTTTTTTATTTGCTGGCTTTCAAAATATCAGAATTTCAGCTTTTATTTCTCAATATTTTTCCAGGTCTGTTACTGTAGTGGTTATTTCCTGTCCTATTGATAACCACTGTGGTGGCTGAGCAAAAATGTGACTCTCCAAATCCCAAAAATCCAAGGTCCACAGAAAGTTGTTGTCCAAATGTGAAAGTGTTTATTGTAAATAAATAATAATTATATAAACTTCAAACATAAATGAAGATAAGGATTGCAGAGATAACCAAAATATTGACTGAAATAAAACAAAAAGGTGCAGTGTCTGTGGCCACCTGGACTTGAGGAAGTGAGGTCAATGACTCTCTTCCTTTAATGGCTACACCCTCCAGATAGCAACACCTGTCTTAATGGACAATGTCTCTCACTGCAGCCACTAGATGGAGTAAACTCAGAAAAACATATACAGTGGTAACCCTACTTACGAGTTTAATCCGTGCAGGAGCTGAGCTCGTTAGCTGGAATGCTCATTAGCTGGATGCATTTTCCCCATAAGAATACATGTAAAACTGATTAATCCGTGTCAGCCGGTCAATATACAGTATTCTTTAATATGCTAAATCATGTGTTTATATGGGTTTTTAAAACAAACGTGACGACGACGACACTCGTGTAGGCTGGCTGCTAATGAGAGGGAGATCGACGACGCTTGTGTAGGCTGTCGGCTGCATGGTTACACTTATATGAAAAGTAAAAGTAAAATGTATCAAACTTTCTTGTTCACTACCTTAGCGTCGCTTTCAACAGGCACTTTCACTGGACAGCGGTCAAAGGTATTGACTGACCTCTTCTTCTACGCTAGCATCTAGGGGATGCTACGACCGCAGCGCCCCTAGCGGTTTGGCATACTTGAAGAAATGTACGCTACTCGTTAGCTGGAATATTACTCATTACCTGGAACAAAAATATTCCCAGAGCTCGACTCGTTACCTGGAATACTGGTTAGTAGGGATGCTCGTAAGTAGGGTTACCACTGTATAAGAAAACAGACACAATTGAACTTCAATAACTATTTTGGCTCCTACAGTTACACAACTTAGGACATAACTCCTTTTTATTTGAACCACCCAATTTTGAGACTTACAGGTGTTATTGCTATCCAGGTGTGCCCTGTAAGATTAACATGAATTTAATTTTAACTAAAAGCTCCAATTGTCTATTCTGTGAGCCCTTGCCAGTGAAGACTGCATTTGTTGTTAACATCAAGAGCAGAGAACATCTATGGATGATAAGCTGAAACTGAGAAAATAGAGAATAGCAGGCACAAGCACTGGGCAGAGCAATACAACAATTTGGAAAGTCCTGAAAAAAGATCACCGGTGTATCAACAAAACATCAAACAGGTCATCCAAGAAGAACACCAGTAGTTGATGACAGAAACACTGTAAGAGCTGTGAAGAAGAGTCTAAAAGCATCAGTCACTGACATCACAAACAACCTCCACAGGACAGGGGTGAATGTATCACAATCCACCCTTTGAAGAAGACTTTGAAAGACAAAATATAGAGGCTATACTACAAGACACAACCCACTTATTGGCAATAAGAATCAGAATAAGAATCTGAGACATAGATACAATCTATCTACAACCAAAAAAAATTGGTTCTGTTCACTTCTATTATATTGAAAGCACTGCAATAACCCATTATTTAATGTTTTACCTTAATTATTTTTAATATGCAGTCATTGCATATTAATCTGATGAGTGCAACACAAATAGTTGGGACACCTGAGTGTTTACCAGTGTGTAACCTTACCATTTCTTATATAATTCATATTAAATATCTGGATCATAAAAAACACTTAAGTATAACAAGAGAAATTTCCCATTCTTCCATTATGCAGGTCTTCCACTCTACAACAGTATGAGACTTATGTACCTGTATGACACAAAGTATCACATATTCTTAGTTGGAGACGGGCCACGGTTGTGGGCTTCAGGTCAGGAATCTATACCCATGCAGTCACCACCTCACAGTGGTTGTGTCCAAAAATGATGTAAAATGTTAAAACCTCAGACAAAACATGCTTGAGCAGTGCTGCTATCCATCTCAGAGTCCAGTAAAGCTTTACGCTGCATCTGTGGATGTAAAATCAAATGGTGTTAAGTCACAAAAGGTTTACTGGAGTATTCTTGAGGTCGTGTCATGTTATCCTTTACAGATGCATGGTAGTTTAAGACAGCAATGTCTGATGGATCACACATCACATACATTTAAGATTGGACAGATCTCCTTGAATCTTTTACTTATATTGTGCACTGTTGAGGATAAGCTGCCCAGTATGTCTTTAGAACATTGTTCTCAGTGTGCTGGATTACTTGCATCTGTTGGCACATTGGTGAGGCTCAATCGTTCTTTACTCCTGAAGGACTATGCACCTTTTCTTGGAGGCTATTTATATAGTACAACATGATTATCAATTGTTTAAAGCTACAGTCTAAAGCTGGGCTTAAGAGGGTGGATTTAGTTAGACAGTCTGAATGACTACAAGTTCCAGGTCCCTCCCCCTCCCTCTCTGATGCACTCCTGCCCAGCCTACAATGTTTGAAAATATTGTATCAAGTGTGACTTGATGATGTGCAGGGGAGGGGCATGTGAACATGTATACATGTGAAAAAGTAATGATTGACAGTCAGACACACCTCACAACTCTGAGCGGTTATAATTCTGTGGATTTTTGTAAATGGCATTAGGAGCTCTAGAAGAAACCAGAAGAGCCCGATTACTACTGTCAGGACATAGCGATAGTTTTAGCTAATATGACAAAAGGTTATTTTTAAATGGGTTACCTACTGCAACTTTAACATTGCCCGTTTCACATCAGCAGATTTTATCTTGTGACATCATTAGTTTAAATGGCTCTATCCCAACTTTTCTGGAACCTGCTGCAAGCATCAAGTTCAGAGCAAATGCATGACTTTATAAAATAAAACATGCTGTCCTTATATTTGTATAACTATAAATATAAGTTAATTAGCAAATTGCTACTTTTTCATTTGCAGTTCATTTAACATCCCAAGTTATTCTTCTTTGGGTAGTATGAATGTATCTATTTTCCATTTTCTGAATAAAAACCATGTACCACATACACCACCGCCGCCATGACTGCTTTGTTCAGCATGGTGTACCACCCAGATCTGGTCTGCAGTGGTCCTGTAGTCAAAATTTGACAGTTGATGAACAGAGGAGTATCACAGATATACTGCAAAATAAAAATTAGACAGAAGGCTTCAGAGCAGACATCTGGTTGTTGAGATGAGGAAACAGATGACTGTTTTTTTCATTTGCACTGAGGAGCTCTTACTCAGAAGAAACCCTGCAGACATGTGAAGTTATTTAGTTGGGACCGCACTTCAGATTATGATACTATGTGCTGGAAGCATGAGATGAATATATTAAAAGACCCCAGCTTACTGGTGAGGTTGCTGTTATCTGTCAGGGAGATGACAGTTTCAGATTGGAAGCTCAATATTGTTCATCCACTAACATGGTGATAGATGTCGAGATTGAATGGGATTCTTATTATTTATTTATTTTTTTGGGGGGATGTGGTCTGTGAAAAATGACCAATATTTAAAAATTCAATACCCAATTTAATAAGTTATCCATCCACTTCATACTGTGTTAAAGTCACTGGTCCTGGACAGTCACTATGTTTTAACTTAGACAAACATAACATTAACAACAAATATGATTAAACATAAACTACCACCCTGTATAGTTTAGCTCTTATCTACCACACATGATTCAGGAAATGATGGCCGACATTCAGGAAAATCTGAACAGACTTTTTTGGATCTGAACTCTGAATTTTTAGGACTAATACTGGTTATCCCAGAGCTAGGAGGTCTTGAAAGGGAATGTTGGTTTAACTGACTGAAAAGCTGTTATCAGGTTCGTTTTCTCCTTTCTCTGATTAAATCCAGGCAGAATTAACTCAGTGTTTTGCAAGATAAAAACAAATTGCATGATACTTGAATACAGTCTCCTTGGACAAACAAGATGGATGGACGGACGTCCATCCATCCATCCATTGCAGGGTCAAGGTGAGTCCCATACCCCTTCACCAGGCACAGCCTTTGAAATTCATTGAATGACATTTTTTGCTGCACTGTTGTTTTTTGTCCAGACTGAACAATTAATAGTTTTGATTGTCTTTTCTTTGAGCCCTGCGTTTCACCACTGAAGAATTTCTTTTTGTCAAAAAGGATAAACCGACAAAGAGCTGGCTATGGAAGAAAACCAAGGTTTTTTGAAACTAAGAGGGAGTTTTTAAAAAAGAGCAATAGCCCATGCACTGGGCATAGCCAATATAATTAGGAAGGAATGATATGTAACATTCATTCTCAGAGTGATGTGTCAGTCAGAAGATGTTAGAAGAATACATTTGCTTCACAATTTTCTCTCTGTACTCTGTGGATGGGTTAGGTAATTTACAACAGCAGCTGAAGCAGACACTGGACAGTCACTGTAAATATTGGGCTTCCTCATGGAGAATACAGGGAATAGTTAAATATACACTTGCTTCCCAGATGGACGGCTTTACAATTCATGTTCTTTGGTAGTCACTGATGATTGCACTTTTGAGCTGTACATAATTATTTGCTGTCAGTCATCATTTGTGAGGCATCTTCTGTCTCATTCATTACTAGTCATTTCTGCCCTAAGGACAGGTATGATTATGTATGCGTGGTGATGAGTGTATCAGTGCTATTTCATGGGTAGGTGGTTGAAGAGACCCTACAACTGCTTGAAGGTATGACAAGACATTTTAGTATTCAGTAACCACTGATTATATATACACATGCATGGATGATGTGGATCCATTCACTTCTGTTCTACAGACTCTGTTGAAACCAGAAAATAAATTTAGGGACCAATGGCCAAGACTGAGTGTGTACAGACTGAGAGAAATCTGAGTACAAATATTACCAAGACCATTACTTCTAACTTGCTAGTGTTTGTTGACTGGCTAACAGTTAAAGATCTTCTACAGCAAGTTTGTCTAAAACCTGCCCTTCAGAAACTGAAACTAGCCCAAGATCTACTTTGACACCATTTGGCAGACACTCTTATCCAGAGTAACATACAAAAGTGCTTTGCTTTCATGAAGAGAATTATCACAGCTAGTACAGACAGGTTGGAGTCTAAGCTACTCTTCAGTTCAGACACTTTTAGAACAACCATTACTAATTTCTAGAAAGTAGGAAAGATACACAATATAAGAGCATTACAGTGTTTTAAACTAGTACTCAAGTGCTCAAAAAGAGAGTCTGTGTTTGAAGACTGCAAGGGACTATGCTGTTCAAATAGCCAGTGGAAGCTCGTTCTACCACCTTGGTGCTAAGACAGAAGAGTCTTGATGCTAGCCTTCCACATGAATGAATTAATGTTACACTTATATGGCACCTTTCAAGATACCCAAGGATGCTTTACAATCAACACACTCCATTTACAACCACTCACATGTCTTGAAGGATGGCAGGGGAAGCCGAGTCATACTAGGGCTGGTCCATTGTTTGCTTTGTAGACAAGCATCAGGGTTTTTAATCTGATGCAAATAGCTACAGGAAGCCAGTGAAGTGAATGCAGCAGTGATTTGGGAGAACTTAGCCTGATTGAAAACCAGCCAAGCAGCTGCATTCTGGATCAGCTGCAGGGGTCTGATAACTCGCATAGGAAGACCAGCCAGGAGTGTGTTACAGTAATCAAGTCTTGAGATGACGAGAGACTAAACAATCACCTGGGAGGCACTCTGTTTTAGAATGGGTCAGATTTATCAAATATTGAAGAGGATGAACCTGCATGACCAAATCAAGTTTGTGATGTAAGTACAAAACAACAACTGGTCATCAAGGAACTGTGATATGGTCACTAGGTGCCAATCATGTATATATGAGGTATGAGAATGTAATACTTACCTGATGATGGGATGATCGCACCATTTGGAGCAGGTGTGTGTTTAAAGAGTCCAAGAGTTCTCACACTTTTGTGTGGTTCGGCAGGATCCACAATCCACACAGGATAGGGGGAGTCTGGGAACTTGAGAGCTGTAAAGAGATAAGAACATGAGTTAACTGCAGTTATTATAAGAATGTTTGTGCATGCAACAGTTAACACCAGTGGAGTAGAAAATGTCAAGGTATTACAATATAACTGCTTTAATTTTAATATTGTAATTCTAGAGTTCGCCCATGCAATATTGGTTTAGTCCGAGGGAGGAGCCTAACCATTTAAAAAGGGCAGGTTTGAACTTGAAAGTAGTTCAGTTGGGAGGTACTGAGATGGAAGGCAGTGTTAACTCTTTGCAGAGTAGTGTGTACAAACTACGCGAGTTGCTTATCTCCAGGACATTTTAAACTTTTTGTTTTCCAGTGTTTATTTACCTTTTGTATTTTAACCTGCACAATAAAAGTCACCAGAAAGAATTGACGACTACAACCTCTTCCTTCTACACCAAACTATATGCCTCAAGCGGTCATCAGACCAGTGTCTTGGTACCGTCATTTACATCAAGGTTGACTGAGCATCGTCACAGGAACACACTGAGGCTTCTTACTTCTTGAGAAGAAACGACCATAGAGTTCTCAAAGATAGGAAGTTCAAGATGCAAACTAGTGGTTTTGGGAATTAACAGAAGCTCAGTCTTGCTAGGGTTGAGGACAGAAAGCTGTTTAGGATAGGTGAGATGAAAGGGAGTATGTCAGGAGAGATGGAAAAGAGCCGTGTATGGGATTCAGTGGGCAGGTTGATGGGTTGCTGAATCTCAACAGCTGTAATATGTCATCTGTGCAGATAGAAGAGAAACAGATGAGTTTAGTTTTGCACGTACAAAGTTTGTAGGTGCGTGCGCGTGTATTGTAGTGTGCACGTGGAGGGTTTTGTTTTGGGGGGGGGGGGGATGGGGCTATTAAGAAAAGACCTGGGGCTATAGCCCCATAGCCGGACATAGTACCGTCTCTGCTGCTTTTGCAGTGGTGGTTTTGAGTGAGAACTTGGAGAGGAGAGACTGGTAGGAGCAAAGATATGAGTCAAGCTGGGATTTCCTCCATCTTTTCTCAGCTTTCCTTAACTCTCTCTGATTACTACACAGAATATATGTTGAGCAGGTGGAGAAGATCTTGCTGGTCTGGAGGAGCGTGAACAAAGAAAGTTAATTGCAGAATTGGGTGAGGAAAGTATCTGTGGCTGTGCCCAGTGAGAGAGAGAGGAAAAGGAGTCAGGGTTGGGAAGAGGAGACAGGATTGTGGAAGCAAGAGCTCATCTATGAAGTTGCCTAGAGGATAAGAAGGATGATGGATGACAATGACATTAAGTTTTACAGGAAAAGATACAGCAACAGTCAGCCTTGGTGAATGAGAGAAGTTAAAGACAGGATAGGGCTGCTGGAATCGCTGAGATGTCTGGAATAATCCAAGATACCGTCAGAACGAGAGTGTTAGGAATAGAGGGATGCAAAGTTTGGAATATTGGCAATTCCAGAGCCCACCTGTCACCCAGGTCTGAGAATATGAAGACAGTGAGGGATAGTTGAGATTAGTGGTGTTGCATTTCCTAGACTGATAATAGGATCTTCTGGGTCTGGACAAATTTCCCCATTGTGGGACAAATAAAGGCTTTTCTTATCTTATTAGAAAGGAAATATGCAGTAATTAAAATGTCTGAAGAACAGTAAACAATACTTAGCCAAGATTGTTGGGTCCTGTTTGTCAAGCAACTGCTAGCTCCGCCCCTATAGTTTACACTTAGGCTAAACAAAAACCACCTGAAACTATTGGTTGCAAACAAACTCTAGATACAGCAAAACAGCTTTGAGACTAACAAAGACTAAACCAAAGAAAATAAACTCAGAGCCTACATTACCAACAAAAATACAAATCCTGACAAGCACAGTCCATGTGTCTTTCAGTGGATACACACTTCATTTATCTAAAATTGCAGGCTTTTAGCCTCACCCCTACAATTCACACCTCAGCTAACCTGAAACTACACTTGAATCAACAAACAAACACAATGCTTTAGGCTTAAAAACGGACAGTATAGGTAACAGAATCTAGGTAGAGTATCTTCAAAACCAGCCAGCCCTCGAACACTGGAGTTTGACAACCCTGATCTAAGGTGTCACAGACATTTGAGCAAAATAGATGGCAAGAACTACCAGTATACTACCTTCTGTTAATATCAATTTGTTTATATATATATATATTCATTATGAATATATTCTTATGTACTATGTTATTTTTATATTAAGAGTAATATATTTTCTTATTTTGAAAAAAAAAAAAAAAAAACTAGCCTAAATTGGGCGGGAAAACAACTGTTGCCAACTCCTCCTTAAGGGGGCGTGGGGCAGGGGGGGCAGGGAGCACCCACTCCTCACTGCAAACAATATCTACAGAACAATTGCTGCTTTCACTTGGAGTCTCCAAAAGTCTCCAACACTGAAAGTCACTAGATTTGTTCTGAAAACTTGCTAAATATAACAACAAAATCGGAAAAGCCAGAATCCAGAAAAGCTTTGTTTACATGCCCAAGACTGTAACATCTCAGTTGTGGAAATAATCACATTTAGCAGAATCAGGTGAGACTACTTGAAGGATCTTTATTCTTTCTTTACACACGTTCACTATGAGGTTGTTTTACCTTTAGCTAGCAGTTTTACTGTTTGCTAAATGCTCTGCTTTTAGGGCAATACTGCCACCCTGTGGTTAATGACCAAAATAACATGGACTGTTCTTTTCTTTCACACAGCTAAACCTCACCAGCAGGGCTAGTCCTAGGCTGTTTGGTGCCCTGGGCGAACAACCCCTCAGGTGCACACACACCCTCTCAGGGTTTGCTTGACAATATACCTCTAGCTCTTGATGTATTGTATATAAAGAATATTAAGAGCATATATTAAGACTATAAAAAGAACATTTTCCCAACCAAAATCTCTTTTTGGACTTCTCTGAGCATATAAAAGCATCAGTGACAAGGGCAGCCAAGCACATCCAAGATTAAACTACAGGAGATCTGATATTAAGTGTGAGATGTGCTCAGATTTTTAAATCAGTTATAATTTTTAAGGTCCTGTGGTGTGTGCTTAGCAACGATGTGTATATCTGTGTAGACTTGATGTGAAGAGTGAGATGTGCTCAGATTCTCAAATACTGTAGTGTGCACCATGCCTACATTCCTGATGTCTTTATACTGTAGTGATGGCCTTCTTGCCTGCATTTATGCTTATATATATGTGACCCCACAGGGAAAACCAGGCCAAAGTCACTGGGCAACTTATTGAGATATCGTGTCAATATCATGTCACTCACATTAGTGACAAAACTAACCACTCTGTATTATTGCTGTACATGAAAGATAACAGTCTCAGATATCTATTGTTGTACATATTTTGATCAAAAACACAACTTAAATTCACAAAAAAGAGGTCTTTACAAAATACATTTTGAAAAAAAAGACGTTGACCTGGTTTTCCCTGGCGGGGTCACATATTTATAAAATCTGTTGTCTGTGTCAGCACTGATGGTGAAACTGGAAGTGAATATATTTGCTGTTCTTTTTTTCTCCTCATGGTTCAGTTTTGCTTGATAATTTGTGAACCTATTTTAATGTCCTAAAAGTAGATAAAGATCAAATCAGAAAAAAAAAAATCAAACAAATGAGATAAAAATATTACGCTTGGTAATTTATTTATATATATATATATATATATATAATGTATGTATATGAAAATGATCCGATATTACTTGTCTGTGAATTGCAAATTTATAAACATTTAGTATTTGCAGATAATTTGAAGGCAAGACTCAGATGTTGTCAATCAATGGGATGACAATCAGGTGTGAGTGGGTGCCCTTATTTTAAAGAACATGGATCTATCAAAGTCTGATCTTCACAACAGATGTTTGAAGAAGTGTTGATGCTCATCAGACTGGAAAAGGTTACAAAACCATCTCTAAAGAGTTTCTACTCCAGATTGTGTACAAATGGAGGAAATTCAAGACCGCTATTACCTTCCTCAGGAGTGGTCGACCAACAAAGATTACAATATAAAGAGCAATTGTAACAGTCCAGGACGTAACAAAGGACCCCAGGGTAACTTATAAGCAACTCAAGGTCTCTCTCACAATGGCTAATGTTAATGTTCATGATTTTCCCATCAGAAGAACATTGAACAACAATACTGTGGATAGCAGGGCTGCAAGAAAGAAGCTCCAGCTTTGCTAAAGTTTGCATGGACAAGCCAGAAGAAAATAGAACTTTCTAAAGAGTTAACAAACTTTCTGGCCCCACCTTACATGTGGGTATCTGGAGTGTTTACGAATTCATAAACTGTGGAAAAAAGACCACACCAGGGCTGCCTGGGTCTGAAAACAAGAAATTCAATGAGCCATTCAGAATTGGACTCCCCTTACTGTGCAATAAAGGGACTTGGCCACACTCCTGCCAGCCATGACCTCACAAACTGGTTGGCCATTTTGAATTTCCATAGAAAGTTGCACAATCTATGCACAGCAACAGAACACAGGAGAGTGGATTAGGATTATTTTTGATGTGAGCATCCAAGCTATTGTCAGCAAAAATATGTACTTGAACTCTTTTTACACTTTGAGTGACATTTTTTTGTGTGTGTTGCTGTTGTGTTGACGATGGTTAGGCTTTTGAGTGGTTCTCTCTCTCTCTCTCTCTCTCGCTCGCTCTCGCTCTCTCGCTCTCTCGCTCTCTCATAAACTGATATAGAGATAGGTCTCCAAGTGTGTGCTGGTTGTTGTGGTTTCAGTTGAAAGCAGAAGTAATCAGCTTTTATTTTATCTTTGATCAATATAGATGCTATTTCATTTATTTCCTGCAAATTGTCAGCATTACGCAGTGAGAGAGCACTGAACTTGTTGAGAGAGTTCAAGTGAGCTGCTGTTTGGATGAAGAGAGAGAAAGAGTGGCATTAAATAAAATTGTATTTTATGATTTTCATAGAAGTTGTGTTCTAAAGCAACCGAGCAAGCTCACTGTGTGTGTTGTTGCTCAGCTTGTCCCTCACTGGCCTCATTTACATGAAAAAGTCTATGATGATACAAAGTCTATGATGAACATACAAAGTGATCTGGTGATTAATCACGGAGAATTTAATCAGAAATGTGATAGACATTTCAGTAAGACTCTCAGGCATTTTTCACCTTTAGGATTTGCTTTGACAAAAAAAATTACTTTTACATTACCACTCGTGTCTCTCTCTGTCTCTGTTTCTCTCTTGACTCTGTCTTTATCTCTCTGTCTGCCTCTGTCTTTTTCTCTGTATGTGTGTGTCTCCCTGTGTATGTCTCTCTCTCTGTTTCTCTCTGTCTTTATCTCTCTCTCTGTCTGTCTGCCTCTGTCTTTTTCTCTGTATGTGTGTGTCTCCCTGTGTATGTCTCTCTCTCTGTTTCTCTCTGTCTTTATCTCTCTCTATGTCTGTCTGCCTCTGTCTTTGTCTTTTTCTCTGTATGTATGTCCCTCTCTGTGTGAATCTCTCTCTCTGTGTTTCTGTATGTGTCTCTCTGTATGTGTCTCTCCTTCTGTCTCTCTCCTTGTGTGTGTCTCTGTGTGTGTGTGTGTCTCTCTGTGTGGCTCTGTATGTGTGTGTCTCTCTGTGTGGCTCTGTATGTGTGTGTCTCTCTGTGTGAATCTCTCTCTCTGTGTTTCTGTATGTGTCTTTCCTTCTGTCTCTCTGTGTGTGTGTGTGTCTCTGTGTGGCTCTGTATGTGTGTGTGTCTCTGTGTGGCTCTGTATGTGTGTGTGTCTCTGTGTGGCTCTGTGTGTGTGTGTGTCTCTGTGTGGCTCTGTGTGTGTGTGTCTCTCTGTGTGGCTCTGTATGTGTGTGTCTCTCTGTGTGAATCTCTCTCTCTGTGTTT